>QFDD01003065.1:0-16970 GCA_006871305.1 Vachellia collinsii | reverse complement strand
CTCACCCTCATTGCTCCCCCTGGTTGGAGGTTATTTAATTAGTCATCTTTTATTGCGCTGTGTATTTATTTTATTCTTCTTTTTCCCAACCCCCATCCTACAGGCCTAATTGCCAAATTGCCCAATTTCACCCGAAAATTGAAGATGTAAAGATAAAGGGAATAAATAATAAAAACATGGGCCGTGTGATTTGTACTATGAAATTTGAGAAAAGGCACATTGTATGAATACTTGAATAATACTCCCTCTCTCCCTCCTATCATAAACATAAGATTTCACTACTAATATAAATTACAATATTATACTACAGATAAGGTTTTATATCTACAATCGAGGGCTATAAATTTTTAAACAATTTTATATTTTATCAATAATATATGGTATATTTTGATGATGAATTGTAAAAGTCTGACGCTAATATAATCGGCTAGTTTTTTTTTTTTTTTTACATTTTAGGATTAGGAATGACAACTGAGATTGTCATTCTCTATGTTAAGTTTTTCCTCACCTAGGAGCAAATGTACATAGTGTAACAAATATACTGTCACATTTTTAATATGAGACTGAATTGATATTTTTAGGAGATTAATAAAGTTAACTAATTGATATATTTATCATTTTTTTATAAACTAATTTATTTATGTTATAAATTAAAATATAATATAATGATACTCATAAATATTTTAAAATATATGTTACAATTAAATAGTTTATTTATCATTTTCAATTAAGTTAAATATCTTTTATATTAATAATATCGGTGGCATGTATTTATATTCCTATAGATAAAGATAGCTAGAGGCATGGAAGATAAAAGCCACAAGCCCACACAAACCAACAATTTTTCTCATAAAGTCTGCCATGCGTTCATAATCTCATAAGCGAATGACTTCATTTATCGTATAGACTTGGGATTGGAGGACCAGCACCCTCAAGTCCCCAATTGGTCCTGCTGTTTTGACCACAGAAAAAGGTCTAGAATTATGGATTGTATAAAATTTTAAAAACTATAAAATACCACAAAATTGTAGCTAATGAAATCAAATTTGGGTGCTACAAATTTTGACTATGGTAGAGACTCCAAACCTAAATTTAACATCCTAACATTACTACAACAATTTTGCTAAAATGGATAAAATAAGAGCAAATCATAATCAATTTTTTTGAGTTTTTTATTAATTTTTATGCCATAAATATATTAATTATGGGTTAAATTATAAGAGATGCAAAATACAGATTTGAGTCTAAGTCTAACACCATTAATCTCAAATGATAATTTTTTATACCAGTCATTGTTAATTAAAAGATTTAACTTAAGACACCAACATTCTGAATATTTTACCCACGTTTAAAATGTTAATATTGACATTTTTATTAATAAAACTACTGTATGGCTTGTTATAGGACTAAAAAAAATGCTTTATAAATGTTATAAAAAAAAAGAGAGTACATTTTGCCCAGTATATATATTCTAATATTTTGATAAAAAAATAATAAATAGCTAACTGAAAAACCCTCCCTAAACCGCTCATCCACAGGAGCAACTTGAGCTTCGTCTTCCTCCATGCTCAATACTTCCTAATTTCCGTTATCCTCTTTCCAATAGCTGCGTCTCTGTCATCGCATGATGAACAAGCTACTTTTCAAATCTCATTATCTTCCTCTGTTATCAATCTGCCCAAAATTTCTCTTCGTTGAGAAGTCTGTCGTCTCCTCACTCCCTATCTTTCATCTGTCCTCCGTAGTCACTACCAGCTCCTGCTGCTCCTGCCTATCCCATTCCCCAGACTGTACTATAGCCTCCTATGGGCCTTCACTTCACAAAGGAACAAAACCATCTCAATTTCCCGTCACCAAAACTCCAGAACTAGACGATGACGATGCCTTTCTTGATGAAGAAGGCTTCACTAGGGTCTTCGATATCGCTGCGCTTCGCGTTCCTTCTCAAGATTGTTTTACTCTCGAAAGTAGACTCCGAGGTCACCTCTTGAATTGGCCTCGTATTCGCAACATCGCTCGAGTCCCCGGTGACGATGTCGATCCCGAGGTTATAGAGCTATTGGAATGCCAAAATAACGGCGATAGTGACGCTGAAGAAGGAAGTCTTGTTTCCTTACATCGTCGAATTCACGGGAAAGCTGAGGGCGACGGCGAAATTTTAAGCCCGGTGCTTTACAGGGATAAGCTGGCGAAGACGTTCAACTCTCGCGGTTTCGTAAAATTTCGGAACCTTGCAAAGATATCTAGGCCGAAGAAGAAAAAGAAGAAGAAAGAGGAGGAGAATAATGAAGGTAATAGGCACATTCGGAAGAATAGTTTTGCAGTAGCGGAGGTTCTTGAGGACGAAGAGGAAGGAAGCGTCGAGTTGAAGAATTTGCTAGGTGAAGAGTTTAAAAGAAATAAATGGAGGGGGTCGACGAGGTTATTGCTTTTGGATGAGCACTACGCGGGTAAAGGCGTGGAGGAGTTGCCTGAGGCAATAAAGGTGGCTGTTTCATTCCAACACTAATATTCTGTGAGTTAATTAGAAATTCATATGCCCTCTTCATTGGTTTATTGGATGCTCTATATGTCATTTCAATAATATGAACCATCGCTGCTTAATTTGTCGACAAATTTCTGTTTCTCCCTTGCCTCAATGTTGTAACATCTCTTCATTGGTAAAAGCTCATTGTCAATGTCGCGCCTTTCAAAAGCACAAAAAAGTGTCCAACCATGCATATTCGTGTGTGTTCTTATTCCTTGCATTTAACCTCGATCTGTTCTTGGGCATCTAGTGGTGTATATATTCTTTCGTAATATAACTCATTTTCTCGTCTTAAGGCTGTCTTGGCAGAATATGGAAAAAGGAGTACAACTTTGACTATTGAGCTTGTTAGATGCCGTTTGACTCTGTTTTATGATTACTGGCAGATGAATGAGGTATATCAAAACCATGGTATATTATATATGCTTTTCATTGAGAAATATTGCCTCCTCACTTTGTTCTTCAGTTGACTTCAGAATCTGAGTAATGCTATCCAAGTCCCTTGATTGTTGCAGATACTGGAGGCCTTGCTTCCTGAGGGTATGATTGTTCCCTCAGCTTTTGAGACTGTTGGCCATATCGCACACCTGAATCTGAGAGATGAACATTTACCGTACAAGAAGCTTATAGCAAAGGTTTTATTGTGCTTGTATTAGAACATTTATCGCCAAGCTTTCATTGTGCTTGTATTTCCACAAGAAAATATACAATCTCTCAATGCTAATATTGCTACATGAGACACACACACCCCTAAACACATAGCAAATTACATTCCAATTATTGAAAACATGATTATTTTGTCCAACCATTTCTTACAATTTAATCATCCTGTGCAACAAGTCGGGCACAATTCTAGTTGTAATGTAAACCGCATTTGAAATTTTCAATTTGTCTACTTTCTTGTTCAGGTAGTGTTGGATAAAAACAAGCCAAAGATACAAACAGTTGTGAACAAGATGGACTCCATTCATAATGAATACAGGACCATGCAGCTTGAAGTTTTAGCTGGAAACCACTCACTTGTGACCACAGTAGTTGAGAATGGGATTCGCTTTCAGATTGATTTAGCAACAGTGTATGCTCTATTTCCATCACAATTCAACTGAGAAACAATTGTTTCGAATGCTTTTGTTTTGAATTGCTCAAAATCCATTACTTGTGCATTTTATCTTCTGAATTTTGTTTATGGTGAAAAGTTCATCTGGATAAATCTCATGACACCATTTTCTTAAGAACTTTTACAAAAACATGTTTGCCTCATGAAGTCGCGGATCATAACATTAATCATTGGTTTCTTTGGTAAATTCTCTTGAAGTTGGGGGGAACATCTCTGGCCTCTTGGATCCGATTATGCTTGCATGGTAATCATTTATTAATTGAATCTTTTCCACACAAACTGATATGTTTTTTAATGCCACCTCATAATATAAAATGGCACAATGAGTCTGTGGATAGTTAATGAATGATGATCTCCATTTACAGAAGAGAATTCTATGTTATATGCTTCTTTTGTTCTATGCAGATATTGGAATTCAAGGCTTGCAACTGAAAGACAGAGGCTTCTGAGCAGTTTTGCACGCAATGATGTTGTTTGTATGTATCATTGTTAATTTATCGATTGGTTATAATTCATTTTGAATTGCATCTAAAGCATTTGTAAGATGTCACTGGTACTTGCATTTTGATTGAGAGGAGAATGTGCATATCCTACTGTGGCAGTGTACATGCGAACAGAATTCTTGCTTAAGTACAACAGAAAATTACAAGAATGGGTATAAGGTGCACCAATAATGATTCTTGACAGCACAAAATACATCCCAAATGGTGTTGAAGCTGTACTTTGGTCTTTGATCAAGTTTTGGTTCTTCATCAGGATCATCTAGTTTTTCAGATTATTCTACAGAAATGACTTGGAACATCTTCATGTATTAATCAACAATGATTCTTGACAGCACAAAATACACCCCAAATGGTGTTGATGCTGTATTTTGGTCTTTGATAAAGTTTTGGTTCTTCATCAGGATCTTCTAGTTTTTCAGATTATTCTACAGAAATGACTTGGAACATCTTCATGTATTGATACAAGGTTGAACAGGGGAAGAAGACGGAGAAAATCCATAAAATTAGGAAGTGCAGAAGTGTCCTAAATAGTTCCTTGAAAGAATTCTTTTGTCATGCATTACTCTCTCTCTATTTTTCAGTTTCTTAAATTAATCAAGCATCATCTTCATTTAAAGATCATGATTCATTTACCAAGTTGCATCATATATCGACTGAACAGGTGATGTATTTTCTGGAGTTGGTCCGATAGCTATATCTGCTGCAAAGATAGTAAAGCGTGTTTTTGCCAACGACTTGAATCCGTATGCAGTTGAATATCTGGAAAGAAATAGTGTGCATAACAAACTTGAGAGGAAGATTGAGGTATGGTTGCTTGTTGATAAAACCCCTGGACATCTAGTTCACCTCAGTTCTCAAGTCTAAGGCGACATATGCGTTCTTTGCTCACGGTCTCATGTCAAAAGAAATTTAATCTTCTGTTACATATGAAAAGGTTACAGATAGAGTATACTCTCCAGTTATCACTAATTCCCTGATCCACTGAGAATGACTTGGGTCCACATTTTTGGATGTTCAGGCATTTTATCTTGGTTGATTTTAGGAGTATTCCAAATTTATTTGTTTGTCATATGCATGCTCACGGTCTCATGTCGCAGAACTAGTTTCTTTGTATTTGAGTTTAACTTTGACTAAGCTTTTGATTTGTTCTTTTAGGTCTTTAACATGGACGGAAGAAGGTTCATTAAAGCTTTGTTTAACAGTGATAAAGCTCGTTCTATCACTCAAGTGGTAATGAATTTGCCGAATGATGCTGCAGAATATCTAGGTTGTCTTCCCTAACAAGATTATCCTTTATTTATGTGTACTTTTTTCTCGGGTTCTATATTTCCCTTTTCTATTTGGGTCTTTTCAACATAGCATCAAGATACCTGCATATCATTCAGAATCACTGGAGATGAGAATGCGCAATATGTTTCCATACAAAGATCCGGTGTAGAGTTATGCAAAGCAGTGCTTGAGCTTTCCAATTCAAACGCACCACAGAACCAATGAATGATGGCTTTAAGACCTAACTGATACAGGGGAAAATAAAATCATAAAGTTCGGGTAGCTTCATTTCCAGATTGTGAAAAATGTAATACTTTAACGTGGGTGCATGCAATGACTAGGATTGTCGAGAGGATATAGTTTGGTTCCTAGTGTCATATAATATAATGGCTCCTTTTTGGAAATCGTTTGCTTTCCCCCCAATTTTTGTTGATATGCTTATTCATGGATTTATGTGGATGTTTTGCATCCATTGCAGATGCATTCCGGGGAATATACAGAAATAGACCCAAAGATGGAGAGCTAAAGTTCCCAAAGATCCATGTTTATGGATTCTCCAAAGCTCAGGATCCAGAATTTGAATTTCACAAGGTAGGTTGCTGATTTCATATGTGTCTTCGTTATGCAGGGTTGAAGTTGAGACTCCGTACAAATTGATGTAGCCTGTAGCTACCAGTCCAATTTGAATATATGACAATACATAAACCCTTGTGTTAAAAGATAAACATTTCTGCTAAACCATTGTGATGCAGAGAATAAGAATTTCTCTGCTGGAGGTGGCGGTCAACGTAGACATGCGACGGGTGCGACTAGTTGCACCAGGAAAATGGATGCTTTGCGCATCATTTGTCCTCCCCGAGAGTGTAGCATTTGCAGCTACTGCAGTAGTTTCCTGATCACTGTATATTTATAGTTTAATGATACTGCTCGTTTTTTTAAACCATTAAGTTGATATATGTTTGGAGTTCTAATATTATAAAGTGTTAGATATTAAAATCAATTTTTCCTACTCGAGCTGCCATGGGGCTTTTTGCAAGTTTAAATTTGTCTGTGCTTTTTAAGCTATTCTTCTGACCCAAATTTCTTCCAATCCCGTGCAGCGTTAATGGTTAATTTACGTGGAAACTTGTCTTGATTCCGTGCTCGCACGACGCTCCCCTTGGACAAGCAAAACCCACGAAAAAGGATTGTATAACACATTTGATATGATCCCTTCAATTTCTTTTCTTTAAAAATCTTATTAACTGCTTTTCTAAGTTTAGAGAAACCAGTTTAAGTTTTTACAACCTTCTAATATATTAGTCTTTAATTGGTAAAATTCATTAAGGAGAGGGGATGGGAAAATTATTGTGAAGGGATAAGGGGAATTTCAAAAATTTATTAAAAACTAAAATGCGTGAACGGCTGGATTCGAACCTGCGCGGGCAGAGCCCACATGATTTCTAGTCATGCCCGATAACCACTCCGGCACGTCCACGAGACGCCAAGGAACCGGGAAGTGTTAATAGAGCAAGATATTCCAAGTTGATCCATCGCTCTGTTGGTTTTGTTGTGAAGTATTATAATAAAAACCCCCCAACAGATTAGGTGACACACCACACACCATCAAGCATAATCATTCCCGTTCCAAATCAGCATCAGACGTGTTGGTACTTCCTGTCTCTTATGCTGCCACTCGCCAATATTTTCATCATTCTTAAGCAATTTCACACTCTTTCTTTCTCAATATCCTTCTGTGATCTTGGAATTATCACCACCCATATTCACCTAATCTCTCAATTCGAAATTGTTAAAACTTAGTCTTCATAAATATACCATTCCAAACCCCATAGTGGGGTTAGACATATCTTAATAACTAGTCCTTGGCGCCCAGTCAGTATTAGGTCGTTGAACAAAATTACGATGGCACGTCATTTTAAACTACAAGTAATAGAGTACTCCTCCGGTAGCCTAGTTTTATCTGCCTTTAAACCCTTTTTATCTTGCTAAGCATACATATCCTTCTACTACAGTTACAGTGTATTTGTTTCTGGACAGTGTTCATTCACATCGGTCCAAAATGCCTCCGTGGCATTATATAACACGCAGTTTGGCCCACTTTGGAGCTAAGTTTTAAATCATATCTACTTAAGTGGGCCATAGGGTAGGTCCAATTTCAATAAAACTAAGTGGCCCCAACTAGAGATTATAAATAAACTTACCGAAGAAACCGCCTCCATTAAAGAACCAAATCACTCCTCCGTTCACGCGTACAGTACAGTATCCATATTCCTTAGTAGGAACTAAAGTGAAGAAGAAGCTCTCTAGAAAACTATTCCTCTCGCATACTTTCGGAATCTGAAGACCCAAAAAATGCAGCAGCCTCCTGCCTCACTGGATTCTGATCCTCAGCTCCCGCAAATCAAAATCCATCATCCTTCATCGCCTCGCCACCACACCGCCGCCACCCCTACTCCCACCGCCGGCGCCCGCCGCAAAATTGGTGTAGCTGTTGACCTCTCCGATGAGAGTGCGTATGCTGTTCGCTGGGCGGTTCAGCAGTACATCCGCCCCGGTGATGCGGTGATCCTCTTACACGTCAGCCCCACTTCTGTCCTCTTCGGCGCCGATTGGGGCTCCATCGATCTTTCCATCAATACCGATCCTAACTCAGAGGAAGATGCTGTCAGCAGTGTTAACAACAATGACCCCTCCAAGAAGAAGCTCGAAAATGATTTCGATGCTTTCACGGCGTCCAAGGCAGCCGATCTCGCTAAGCCTCTCAGAGACGCTCAGATTCCCTTTAAGATCCATATTGTGAAAGACCACGACATGAAGGAGCGCTTGTGCTTGGAGGTGGAGAGGCTGGGGCTTAATGCGGTGATCATGGGAAGTCGAGGATTCGGAGCTGCACGTCGAGGCAGCGACGGTAGGCTCGGGAGTGTCAGCGATTATTGTGTGCATCATTGTGTTTGCCCCGTGGTCGTAGTTCGGTATCCAGACGATAAGGAAGATGGAATTGGCGGTGGCAGTGTTGAAAGTGCTGTAGTGGCCGTGAAGAATGAAGAAGGCGGTGAGGCAGTTATCAAGCCTGTGCAACATGAACATACAAAAGGTTAGGAATTTTATCTTGAGAGCCATTGAGGGATGATTGATGTGGTTATTATTATTTTGTTTGTATGGCTGCTCCGGCTTCTTGGGTTAATGTAAATACAGTTGTATTTTTCTTTGAAATGAATATTTACAGTAAATAAGGATATAATTGTTCTAATTAAGCTATGTACCTGAGAGGCACAATCTCGATGCTTTATGGAGGATACGTATTTCACAATCTGTTAACAGGACCAGGATTAGTTATTGCTTTATCCTGGGGCAGGCAGCTTACTTGAGGCAGCCTTCTGTATGTTAACAGGACTAGGATAAGTCAATTCCTCACTTTTTAGGTTATGATGATTTATAAAATCAATCCAAGTCTCTGATTTTCTGTAATCGGTTAATTAGGATAGCTGATGGTGGAATTATGTTGAAATTCAGAGATTAGTGGGAAAATAAAACTTCAGTTATTTTAAGTGCATTTTTATGGGTCCATGTTAGTAGTGGCTATCAATCATAACTATGCATTGAGAGTAACCCTGAATGCTATTTTGGTGGAGTGAAATATGGATTTTGGAGTTACTGATGAGATCAGGATCCATGAATTATGGACTTGGATAGTGATAATTTTTTTTTTTTCCGAAATCATATGACAAGGTTTACCATTTGATTGGATTATAGTATCTTGCAAATTTGTCCACACCATATTGAATTAGCTGTGCTAGGTTTTGCCTAAAGCATGGGAAAGGTGAGGGATGTTCCTTATAAGCCACTGTAAACCATAAGCCCCCTGGTTTAATGGTATGGACGAAACTTTGGTCCAACTTTATGAGCCCAGTGAATCATGTTCTAAATGCTGTCCCAGCCTGCAGTGTTCCCACTTGGAATTTGCTCAGCAGTTGACTGTATCAGTACATGTACTCAGTCTGGCTGGTCATAGTTGAAACTACGAAGCTGATTAGCTTCATCTACAAGTACATTCTTGATCAAGTAGGGTTGTGGCTAGCCTTTGCTCAGTTTGGGATTATGACTGCTTTTAGTATCTTAAATGTTAAGCAAAATGCAATGCGGTGTCTCCGCTTACAGAAATTTAAAAAGAAAGAAAACAAAGGTTATCAATTGGATCTAGAGTCAATATTATGAAAAATATGTACTTCCCCAAAATCAGCTGGTAGTCCATGACAACCATGCTTGCTTACTGTTATTTGAAATCTGGACTCGTTTTCTTTGGCATTTCATCTCATGGTAGATCTTGTCATATTCTACTAGCTCCCTAAAATCATGGCAGATGGCTACTGTTTTTGATACGGAAACGCACGGAGGATTAGGAATCTCTACAATATCTCACAAAACGCCACGAGATACTTAATCTAGAACACCTATAACCCGAATAAGCTCACAAGGTATTCAATCCAGAACACTAAAGAACAAGCAATGCTCGTTTAAAAGAAACTAAATAGTTCTCTTATTAACTCTTATATGAAAATAGCTTTACACCAAGTAGGTATTTATAACCTATGGGTGGGATAAATAAAGATAAATGTTTGCATCTAAAAGCCCAAAAAGATATAAATAGATACTATGAGATAGAGATAAGATAATATCCTGGGCTTTCTAAAATACTCCTAATTAAAACAAATAAAATAAGAAAAATAACTTAAAATTCGTCCTAAAATAACTACTTGGGCTTAAGTACTTATTTAAGTGCCCAGCCCAAAGAAATATATCAAATAAACAAGCTAAATAAAATATTCAACAACTTGGGCCTTGAATAGGCTTCTAGTAATGCAATTTTAAACCCATTTAATCATTTGGAAACTCTCATACTTCTCCCAAAATGGATAAAATTGTTAGGCCTTTCTCTACATTTTTGGTTTGAGCCTCCATCTCAAAAATGTCTCTTATCATCACTTGTAAAGCCTCCTTCATTCTTTTGTTCCTTCAACGTGTCATTGGGCTTTCAATGTCTTGTAAGGAATCGTGGGCTCTGAATGTACGATATGAAGTAAATTATTGATTCCTATCAATTTTAGTACTAGTTAAGGAGAGGGATGATTTGAAGTCTACATCAAACTGACCTATGCATATTTGATTCTATTTGTAATCCTTGTTTATTTTTTCAAGCACAAAGAACTTCTATATGTAAGCATGCAATATCATGTATTCAATTTATGAATTTGTAAACCCAAGTCAATACTATTTCCATGACTTAAAAATCTGTTTTGAGCTGCACCTGATGTTTAAATCACTTGCTTTCCATCTTTTCTTTTTAGCTGTTTATGGTTATGCTGGTTATGAAATTTGACTTCCTCATTGTTGGTTGGCTTGTGGCAGAGGATTAGCTGGAGTCAGGTCATGTCTTTACCTTGTTTCCGCAGGTGTGCCTTCTACGTTTTCTTTGTGCTCCCTTTCATTTTCCTTGTGCATGCAGATGTGTTTTTTTCCTCCAACTAGTGCATGTAAATGATGAAAGTCTTTTTCCTTGTCATCATCTAATCGGCCTCCCGCCAGCTACTACCAGTTGGCTTTTGGTTCGGGGCAGTAGAAGAAAGTCATCTTCCGTCTGGTTCTTCGTGATTTGTTGCTTCATGGGTCTCATGCATCTTGACATCCTTTCTTTTGTTTGCCGGTCTGCAAAACTTATGTGCTCCAACAGTTACTGCCCGAACCAGTATGGGGTAGATTTTCTTTATGGAGAGTGCTCTGTATTCCTCTCCGTTGTGTTGTACTTGGAGCATTTCTTGCCTGTGAACTTTGCATAGATTATCACGAATGATTTTCTATGGCTTGATGTGATCTCGGTATATTAAAGCTGTTGGGAGATTGATTTAGAGTGATACTTTTTCGATCTAGATGTACAAATTTGCCTGTGACCATTTTAAATGGTATTATTTCCTTTCCGTATCTGGGAGTTCGGATGATGACGATGAGCACCCATGTGAAGTTAATTGGATTGCACTGTGTTTAATAGAAGTTCTGGAATGTTGAGAAAGTCAGCACGTGTGTCTGTCGGTGGTGATTGTGTTGATAGCGATTTCGTGACGTAGAGAGAAGAACAGAGACAGAAAACAGCTTTCAGCTTCCTCTCAAAGTTATGCGTCATGAAGCTAAACTGTGTTTACAACTTCATTAAAAAAAGAAATACGGCTTTCACTGGTTTTCTTTTTTATACTGGTATTTGCGATTGCTTATAGTTGTATGTTATCTAAATTCTAGTACCCTCCCCCGGTATGGACCATATGAATCAAAAAGTGAGAGCTAACTAATTTAGTATGTTATAAATAGAAATATTTTTCCACTTCTACCCTTGTTGAAGGATGTGGATGAAGGATGAAATGAGCATTAATTGATAATAGTAGAAGTGAGCATTAACTGCAGGGATATAATTGGAAAATGGGTTTTAATTATCTTGTAAGTGATTAATATTTTGGATCAAATCATTCTATGTAGAAACTGCTTCATGGAAGTAGTAGTTGGAATGAAAAGCGAATGCTTCACCATTTTTTCCCCCTATTTAACGTGGACCCTTGGGTATCTACCATCCCTTTCTTTGCTCCGTTTTGGGCTTCGCCCTTGATGTGCAGTTTGTTTGGTTGAATGATTTTCCCTTTTTTTTTGTTTTTAATCCCTTAGAGTCTCGTTACGGAGGATTACTTCCCAACACCGTTACGAAAACTCATCCGAAAAGTATTTGGAAGTTATGAAGTTATTCTGATCGTCCCCTCAAACCACAAAAAAAAAAAAAAAAATTGTAATGACTGAAACGCCCCTGAAATAAATAATTTGGCTCGTTTAATAGTCACAGAAAGAAAAAAGTTTCGTAAACTACTTTTGTTTTAGTATTAGATATCTGACTATTTCAATTTCACTCATACTTGCTTTAAAAAAAAATAAGGAAAAGAAAATGGTATGCGCCATTTGGAACTAAGGATCAAACCATCTTTGGGTCTATTTGGAATGGCATTATTGAAGTTATGTCTAAGCAATTCAAAGCAAAATTTATTTTATATATTTATTTTATAAACTATAAATCATATTGAAAAAAAAATTATTTTCTCAACTAATTCAGATGTGGAAGTCACGCCATGCAATCGTGAAGCCTTATCACACATAGGTTTAACAAATGATTGTAGCTGGTCGACATCAATACCGCATAACAAGAGTCAGCCTTAATTTGTCTTCCGTAAATATTTCATTTCAGTGGTTTTTTTTTGTTAAGTTGAAAATTTGTTTTTAGAAGTTTTGGTTTATGAATAATATTATTTTGACCCTTGAATGTTTTTTTGGGTTCAACATCACTCTATCTTATTAAAAACAGTTAATATAATATTTGATCCTTTAAATTTATCTTTATTTTGGTTTTGACCTCTCAAATTAAAAACTAATAGTTTTGATCCTTCAAATTCATTTTATTTAAAATATCGATCCCTATAATTTAATAAAAATTTGGATTATTATACCTTTTTCGGGGCCTAAACCATTTATTGTAAATTTTAGTGATCAAAATCAAAATAAAGGTAGCTTTAAAGGATTAAAAGATTATATTAATCCAATTAAAAAACCATCCGCTAATTGTTAACATTTATAAGAGTAAATGGTGGCCAATTTTGAATACACAAAAAAAAATCAAAATTATATTGTTTATGAGTGAAAACTTCTAAAATAAATTTACATATTAATATTTAGAGCATTGCAGCAGTTCAGTGGATAGAGAAATGTCAAGCAATTCAAAGTGTAAGTGATTTGGATTAATTTATTTTAAATGATTTTACCGAATTCAAAATCAATATGTGAAAAGAGTTTTATCCCTATTAATTTAAAAGTGATTTTTCAAGTGCTTTTGAGGGGTTTTCCCAAACAAGTACAAAACGAGTGTTTAAATTAACTTCCTTTAAGTAAATTTCATAAAATTTTAAATAAATATATAAAATAAATTTTATTTTAATTTATATGAAAGTGAAGTTTCAGGTGTCTTAAAGAATCACTGCCGATCTACTCAGATCCATAGATACCGCAGCTTAGCTACCTCCTCTTGCTTCCATTGTACAGGTTTCGCTATTAATACACTCCTTTTCACTCAAAAAAAGAAAAAGAAAGTATCACTGCCGATTCTGTGTGCGATGATGGTTTTGAAGCCATGTGGTTAAAACTTCACTGGCAGTAACGGCTGAAGTAACTGTGACAACAGAATATCCCACACCTCTGTGTTGTTTTCAGGTCGGTCACCTAATATTTCACCCAGAAAGTTAATATTGGTACAATATCTTTTATTACAGAGTCAGTCTTGTTCCGTCACATCTCTAGATACTGATTTGATGTTTGAGCACTTAATAAGGTCTGAGTCCCATTTGCCCGTTCTTTCAATGCCTGACATTCCCTCCAGACACCATTGTCGGCGAGAAGCTTCCATATTCCCAGAACAAGAGAAACTTGCACTCATTATGTGATTATCATGATTGACTTCTTAAATGATTTTACATTAATGTATGTATAAAATAGATATCTGAGAAGAATTGCCTTCTGTTGAACCAAAAAAAAAAAAAAAAGAACTGCCCTGCAAAACATATAAGATCTTTTAAACAGATACCCAACAGCTTGACAGTTAATTCTCTCTATATATCAGTATTATAGAGTCTGCTCTACTTTTAGAATTATAAGGATAGAAACCAAGGTGAAATCTTAGGAGCTGTAAGACACTAATAATGACATAAAAGCTATATGCTGAGATTAACTCTTGTTCAACACATACCAAATATATGAATTCCATACATATGCTAAATATATTTTTAAATTCCATCTTCATATTCATTTCCATATTTATCTCTATTTTCATATCTATTAAAATCAATTTTAACATACCAAATTGACTTTAAATGACTTATAATATGTTCATTTTTTAATTAGTTTAGTATTATTTATGCCTTATTTCTTGCAAGCCTTTCTCAAGTACCTAAGGCTGCATTATTACTTCTAATTTAGATAGCAAGTAACTCATACGCTCTCTTATCTTTATTACAGGCCACTTCTAAGTTCTGGTTGATTTACACATGCAAATAAAAATATTTAATATTACTTTTATTAACTATGCCAAAACTCTAATATCATATTAATTTTCACATCATCTCATTGCCTTATTAATATTCTTTAGAACCAACGAATGCATCGTAAAAATGATTCTACAAGCGTCCTATTACGGGTATGTTTAGAAATAGCTTTTGAAAAGTGATTTCACACAATCCAAAGTAAGTATGTGAGAGAATTTTATCTCGATTTATGTAAAAGTACTTTTTAGAAGTTATTATCAAATATGTTCATAGAAGAGATGAGACTTGAGTATATGAAAAATAATAAAACACGGTTTGACAATTCCAAGGCAATCAAAGGAAAATGATTTATTTGACAATCACTTAAAAAGTACTTTTACGTAAATCGAGATAAAAGTTTTCTCACATATTTACCTCGGATTGTGTAAAATCACTTAAAAAAGCTATTCTCAAACATACCCAAAGATTAAACTTTGAATTGATAAGGGGAAATAGTATTCTCCATTATTGATTTCATTTTCTTCCTCGGCCTTATCACAGATATCAACCTCGTAAAAGCTGCAGAGGAGCTCAGGTCGAATCCTCACTTTCAACCTCTCTCTATGCTCTCAATCACTTAGAAATGTTTGTTTAGGGCTCAAGCGTCAGAACTCGTCCTCCAATAACTACCGCTCTCCCTCTCCCTCTATATATATATGTTGCCAGCGTCGTTTGGCATGACTGTGACCTGCAATTCCTTTACGACGAACTGAAGCCATACGAGCCCGTAGGCTGTGGACTTAAACAGGGTCGGCAGTTATGGATATGGAATCTTAATTATTGGTGCCGTTAATTTGGTGGATTCCTTTCTGCATTCTCTACTTGCTGCTTCATCCATTGGAAGTTCTGCTGCATATAATAATATAATAGGGGACAACGTGGATGTAATAATATGTCAAAAGTAATAAAGTATGTGCGAAAGACAGTATCACCAGAAGAGCGCAAGCGATTCCATTCGATTCTCACTCATCATTCACTTCATCCATATCATTATTCCTCTTCCCTAAAATTTTTTTAAAACAAAACAGAGAAGGAAATGACATTGACTGGTATATTAAAGTCACTTTAATGCAAATTAGCTTTTTTTAATGCATCTGATCATATAATTTTCAATTTTTATATTAAAATACCCTATCATTATTACACATTGATGTTATTCCCGTGATTAAACAAATACTTCTTTAATCATATTTATAAGTTACTTCTATCATTTCTAATATATTTTGTACATATCAAGAAGCTTCAATGGCTGCTTGATGGGTAAGTGCTCCTCTTAAAACATGAGTTTAAAACATAGAAGTTAAATACAAGAAAAACATTAAATTTCACAAACCTTGATTTGAAATTAAATAATTTTTCAATTTTATCCCCATAAAATATAAATTATACCCCCTAAGCACAGATTCAACAAAATAATAAATGAAAAGTGAAATTTTGTATTCATATAAAAATTTAATACTAAGACTAAAAAATTTACACATACCCTCTTCCTTATAAACAGCTCATGACAGGAATGTGTGTGTATGGATATTTTCTGAAAAGGAAAAAGATACACGTACGAAGGTCTCATTTAACACGATATATCCATTTTTTTTCCTTTGTCATTTTTGGATTAACTCCTGTTTATCACGAAATTGATTCAATGGCCAAAAACTTATTAAAAGAAACAGTACAGACCATCCGATATGAACGAGAATTTTTCCCCCTCTGAACATGGGATTTAGATAAGCGAGAGGAAAAGTGAACGGAGGAAACACATCTCTCTCCTGCTCATCTCCAAACAAAACAGCGAGCAATAATCTCACTTTATATTTTCCTTCTCAAGCTAATTAATTAAAGAGCACGTCTCAGTCAATTAACACTCTTTAATTCTTTATGCCAAGAGAGATTACATATTCCTTATAGAAGAGTCGACTTCACTTCCTTATTTATTTTTTTTTTTTGGTGTAAGACTTCACTTCCTTATTATTGATTCATATTTCTATCTCCCTCCATTATATCATCACACATTTTTCCCATACCAGATTGGAAAAAAAAAAAAAACCCAGCATCATGAAATTGATTAACACGTACGGTTAAACATACGCATTATCAAACATTGTCAACTGATTAAACGTACATCATGGGAGTAGATAGAGTACTCGATCGAGTGCAAAAACTAAACAATTGAAACTTTGATGAGTTATTATTCCTGGTCAAAGTTAAATTCATTGCACCAAAAGAAGGATTAATGAAAATTAAAGTTACATGCTTAGAGACACTAATTTAATTTCTTTAATATGCATATCCAGAATCCATGAGAGCTGGGCTCAACCTGAACATGAGAATGCAAAACTCCATCTGGCTGAGAGCTCCATCTCCATCCAAATCACCTTCCATTAACATACACACGAGCTCGT
>QFDD01003064.1:0-17857 GCA_006871305.1 Vachellia collinsii | reverse complement strand
CATCTATACCCTCGGTATTATAAATAATGAACTCAATTGATTCTTTTAACGTTGATAAAATAATTATTTAACCCTTATGTTAAAAATAAAAAATGGTGTTATCCCTGAACGTAATTTCCTTAAAATGGAGAGATTTAAAAATGTTTAAAGATGAAAGAAGAGATTTTGAATCATATGAGCTTATGATAAAGAAAATGCTTAAGTGTAACATATACTTACCCTGGAGAAAGGACCTATCAATACTGACGATACAAAATTTAGGTATAAAGACAGTTGGATAATAGTTAAATTTATATGAAATTTAATTATATTTTCATTAAATTTTACTTTTATATTAAATAAGTTCAGTTGATGATATGCATGCCAAACACATTTGATTGAAACACTCTAATGGCTTATTTGGGTTTGGGAATACATTCACATAACTCAAAATAAAATTTTTCTTACATATTTATTTTATAAATAATAAATTATGTTGAAAAAAAAAGCTTTTATAACTAGTTTATCAATTTTTAAGTGAGCGTCCAGTATGCATGTGAAGTGGGGATTTGTAGCACTTCACTAGAACTCAATATAATGCAACCAAGCTTGGTTGGTCTAGTGGTCAGCTCACTAGATAGCTTAAGCAAGTGTCAGGGATTCGATTCTTACCTTGTGTATGTAGCAACCACTTGACCAGCGGCAGACCCTTAAATGGAACTCAGATCCGCGGATGATTAGTCCTTGACCTATCGGGCTGGGGGATACCTTGGGTTAACCAAAAAAAAAAAAAAAGAACTCAATATAATGCATTATATAAGTATTGAATTATCTAAAACTTTTAAAATATTATTGGTGGTGTTTCTCTCCCATATCTCCGAAGAATAATAAATATTAAAATATTGATTCCTCTTGTATACAACAAGAAGACAAAAAATAAAAAACAACACATTTTCTCTTGAATAACACATAAACAACATCGGGTTTGTTTGGGAATTAATTCCCAAAATCACTTTTACGTAAGTTGAGATAAAACTCTTTCACATATTTACTTCGAATTCTGTGAAACCAAGGTTTGAAATCTAGATTTTGCTACTTCCCAAATAAATCCATCATTATATTACATTTTAGGATTTGATAACAACAAAATATCAAATTGAAAAATTAGTAATATTATTTTATACAAAGTTAATCTGAATGTTTCTGTGAAATCATCACTGGCATCGATGAATCATCGTAATTTTTATTGGATGCGGGCATGCGTCGCTGCCAGTTCATTTCATTTATCGAACTGTTCAGACTTCAGACTCGAATGTTTAATTTTGGAATTACAGAGAGAAGAACAAAAATGGGTCGCTGTTTATTTATTATATTTTTATACGGAGGCCCCCGAGAAGTCCGAGTACCGATATTCTCAATTCTCAAAGCTTCTCTCTCGTCCATATGGCTCGCATCGCGTGGCTCTCCGATCAAGTTCCGTCCGCCGGGGATTTGCGTCACTGATCAACCTTCTCGAAGAGATAATTCACTGCAGGGGAAATTGGTGAATTTTCAGACGAGGTAAGACTCTCTTAAAAATCCTTGCTTTTGCCATTTGGGTCTTCTTTGGGTATTTCTTGCCAAGGAAAGGTATTGCTGCCGAGTGGGGTGGAGAGAAGCCAAATTAATCTGGTAATGTCACCTTATTTAGGATTTCTGAGCTGGATCGTTTGTGTTTCTCTTTATTTGTCGAATTTTATGGGGATGAATACTGTGGTTTCGAAGATTTGAGAGGGTTCTGGTTTGACTGTTTCATGTAGATGGGACCTGGGGTGGGATCAGCTGGCCCATCTGAGGTCGTGGTCAAGAGCAGGAACTCGTCAGGTTGTTTAATTGTTAGAAAGAAAGGAGATGCGTTGCCTGGTGGTGGGGTTGGTTCTTCAAGCTCTCAGAAGCTGTATGATAAGAAGGTGGGCATGAGACATAGTGTTGTGGCCTCAAGTGATTCAGGATCAAGCGATGAATCATTGATGCCTCCTAGCAGAAGGATGGGTCCTGAGACTGTTCGTGTCCGAAATGGTTTGACTGCCTACCAGCAGGGTATGGTTGCAGGGAGTGAATTTGGGAGAAAGAGGGATAAGTTGTCACTAGCCAGGTTTAACAAGGACCTCCTGGTGAATAAGAATGGTTTTGAGGAAAGGGAAATGAGAAGGAATAAATTGGATGCATTTGATTCTGATGAATATGAGGGTATTCATGTGGAAAATTCACAAAGGTGTTTCGACGATCATGGATTCGGTTCTGGTGGAGGAAGGTATATGGATATGGGATCAATGCATGCTGGTAGGAGTGGCATTGAAATGGAATTTGATCCCGGGACAAGCAGACCCATTCTTGGAAAAAGGAATAAAACTCATTATGACAGGGCTAGTGGCTTGTATATGGGAAATGATTTAGATCATAACAGGTTTAAGATGGATAGGGATGGACCTCAACTGCCGCTACCCTTGTTGAGAGAGAAGTTTGCTGGCAATGGAGATGAATTCATTAGGATTCAGGGGAAAAATGGTGTTTTGAAGGTGAGGGTCAGTAAGAAGAAGGCAGGTGGGCCATTATACAACTATGATCACAGCAAACATGTTGAAATTAGACAGAGTTTGAGGGGCGATGGCGCTACTGCTAAGAGGAATGAACTGATCCATTCTTCATTGAACTTGGAAACGACGCTTGCTGAGAAATCAGGCTTAGTTCCTAGGCCAGATAAAAAGAAGATGACATCAAGAAGATCATTGTCGAGTAAGGACAGTAAGGGTGATGCATTGGATTCAGAGAACAGTGACACATCATCGAACCTCGGACGAAAAAATACTGAAGCACGCAAGTCTATGAAGAGGGTAAGTTCTGAGGATGAACAGACTTCTTTGCATGAGAAGATCCCGACTACAAGAACAAAAGAAGGAAAAGCCAGGGGTGGAAGTGGAACAGAGAAGCAGAGACTGCGAGAAAAAATAAGGGAGATGCTACTAAGTGCAGGCTGGACAATAGACTACCGACCTCGAAGGAACAGAGACTATTTAGACGCAGTTTACATTAATCCAGGGGGAACAGCCTACTGGTCTATTATCAAGGCCTACGATGCACTTCAAAAGCAACTGGCTGATGTTGATAAGGAGGTCAAAGCCAATGGAGATGGATCTTCCTTTGCTCTTTTTTCAGATGAGGTGCTCAGTCAATTGACGAGGAAAACTCGGAAGAGGATGGAGAAAGAACTGAAGAAGCAGAGAGATTGTAGTGAGAGTGATAGTGAAAGGGAGCCTGATACTAAGAGATCTGCTGGCAGCAAGCATCCTAGTCATAACTTTGGTTGTGATAGCAATGAAGAGAAATTAAACTCCACCTTAAAGCAGGGGAGTACGTCAATGAAAAACAGGATAACTGAAAATGCTATCTCTGGTGCTAGCTCTAAATCTCACAGTCCCAACCATCACTTAAATGAGGGCTTAGAAAAACAGCACTCTGGATGTGACCCCCATCTGCTATGGAAAGGAGAAGTAGATAGCATGGAAGATGTACTCTATTAGTTTTGCTGTTTTGATAGGGGACTCAATTCAGAATCTGGCTTTGTTCTATATATAGGAAAACTGACAGTGCTTTATTGGTTCTAGGACCTCGCAAGTAAGCCAAAAACTTTAGTATCATAAGATAAAGCATGCTGGAGGTATGGACAACAAGAGGTGAATTCATTGGAGCTGCTGTGGTAAAATCCTCGCAGTTTCAAAGATTGAGATTCGAGCTGGGAGAGAATTGCGCCAGTCATTCCAATACGTATATTTGGATTCTGGAATCTGTCTTCTACAATGCCAAATAGGTTACCCCCACTGCCACTCCCTCATGCTTCCACCTATCCATACCTCCATCTTCTTGATGAATCATCACAATCTCATCCAAGTGGATCCTTCAGAACTATCTCCTCTTCTGGTTGGATGGAACTCTCTGGTTCGCCTGCGAAAGCTTCACCAGCTGATTCATATGCACCCCAAGCTCTTTTTTCTTCTTTGAGGATTTCTATCACTGATTTTTTTTTTTTTTTTTTTTTGTAATTCATCAATGAATTTGAATGCTCTCTTGGCCATCTTCAGGACTAGAATTGGAGAGGTTAAAAGGGTCATCAGGGAAAACAATGTACGGGTCAAAATAAACCAGGATGGTTTTGGTTGCTGATATTAGTACTGGTTACCCCTCCTTGATCATATGTGCTAGATTTTAGTACTTTCGACTCAATTCATGTTGCTGGCCGCTTTACATTTTGCTTGGTTTCTTTTGATCTATTTTATTCCCTTCAAGGTAAAATAGTGCGCGGGATTTAACTCTTTTTTTTTAGCTGTGGGTTGAAGCAAGTCCTAGTTGGCACATGTATTCTTCTTGTGCAGCGATACGAGCAATCTAAAATGTGGACCTTTTTCTTTTTTTTTTTTAAGAGTTTGCGTTTCCGAAATTTTCAGTTTTCTGCTCTGTCTTCGTTGTTCACCTGGTACTAGTGAGGTAAAATGCAACCAAAATCATAATGGCATCGGACGAAGTTGATCGGACGACATGTCTAAAGTGTTCGAAGGTCTGGAACAAGTGATTGAATTGAAGGCTAAGGTCGATTGGGTATATTGGAAAAAGTATAGAAGAGAATGCGACAAATGAGAAAAATCGTAGGGCCCTGTTTGTTTTACAAAATGGTTAAACTAACATTTGAAGTTTAGTTCGTCTCAAACTATTAATTTTTGTAATTTCAAAAGGATCTAGATCAGATATTAACACTGTTAAAATCTTTGATGTGTCGCTGACGTCGTTATTTGTGCTGACGTGGCATGATGATTAGATATGATCAATACTTATATGGACTGATTCATTAGACATCTTAACACAGAAATAGAATTCTTAGAATGGATGTTCCTTTTTCAAAGCATAGAATCAAAATATAGTATTGAACAATTAAGTATAATTGTTGAATTCTATGGTGGTGAACTCAATGGAGTCATTTATTCATTAAGAGTGGAATGTAATATTTTTGGGTTACTAAGCTATTTCACTATAGTCAACTGAATCAATAACACATAAGCAAAATTAACAGTATTAATATCGAGTTTAAATCCTTTTAAACTATAGGGATTAACAGGTTTTGACAGAGTAAATTTGAAGGATCAAAATTATTACTTTTAAACTTCAGGGACCAAAACCTAAATCAGGATAAGATATAAGGACTAAAAATAGGTTCAACCAATTCACGTAAGTATTGACTATATCTAGTCATCACGTCACGTCAACAAAAATAATGGCGTCAGCCACACATCAACAATTTTAACGGTATTAAACTTTGTTTTAGGTCCTTTTAAAATTATAGAGATTAACGGTTTTAGATGAACTAAACTTCAGGAACTAAAAACACAACATTAAAACTACATGGACCAAAACCCAAATTGAGGGAAAATATAAGAGCCAAAAGTTAGTTTAACCCTTTACAAAATTATTTCAACAAAATTTCATTTGATAACTCAAATTTTTAAATGAACAAAAAGCTATCAAATAGATAATAAAAGGATTTCCAATTTTCACAAACAAAAACCAAAAAAGGTAAAAACAAAAATAAAAAACAAATAAGACTTATTTTTATTTTTTAGTTTTTAAAAGCAAGTTTCTGTTTTTTATTTTTAAAATCAACTTAAAAACAATATTCCAACGAAATTTTTGGTTTTCTTATTTGTAAAAAAAAACTATTTTTAAAAATAGAAAAAAACACCTCTTAGATTTTTGACGGCACATTAGGGCAATTGCATGAATAACAGAAGATGAATTATCGAAGGATTCTTTCAGTTGAGGGCCTCACCCTAAGCATGCGCCCTCTTCGAATAACGTTAGTGTTTGACGCAGCTTTTGCATCCCTTTCCTGTTGGACCAGTCTCATCGCCATGTCCTCCTCCTCGTTGTGCCGACACCCTTCACTTTTTTAGGTGTTAAAAACTTAAAATCGCTTCTTTATGACTGATAAAAACCATAAAATTATAATTAAAACATATATTATACAAATTAATTAAAAATAAAATATATTATTATAAATAAAAAATATTATTATTTTTTCAAAATATAATATCACAAGGTAAATAAAAATATTAATGCATTAATTAATGTTAATGTATAAATTAATTTATATAATATATAAATAATATGTAAGGGTAAAATAGTAAATTACTACCATTCCTTTTCTCTCCTCCCCTTTTAAACCAAACGAGGTATCATTAAAAATACCCTTCTTCACCTCCCCCTCAATCAAACCAAACAAAGTGATCCCTTCCCCTGCCATTCCCTCTCCTTCCCTCCATTCCCTCCCCTGCCATCCCTTCCCTTCAAACCAAACACACCCATCGCACTTGGTCGTCCCTTCGCCAAGCTAGAGTTGAGGTTCTCAATTAGCGCTTTGTTTTAACTTTTAACCACTGTTAGAAAACGCCAGTAGTTCTCCCCTTTCTGGGGGGATAGAGAAATTTGTGTTACTACGTGCCACTGCCTCAGTCTTTCCCCGGCTTCTACCTGGTGAAGCCATCATCTCTCACTTCCCAGTAAAATTTCTGATTCCGAGAGAAGCAGACGAAGAAGGATACAGGCTGACGAGGGCATATTTCCTTCTTCAACGAGGTTTTCCTTTCCTGTGTAAGATCTGCTGCCGCCCATGTATCACTGTGCTTCTTGTTTTCTTGCTACTAATGAGTGAAAACTGTTTTCTTCTTCCCTGGATTGAAATTGGATTTTAGTCGTCTATGCATGTATTACCGTGTTGTCTTCAATTTTATGTACTTCCATTCGCGGTCGTCCTTTAGATTCTAGGAACATCTGGATTTGTTTCAAGTTCTAGCTTTTTTAACTATATCTTGCATGAAAGCTTATTTGGTTCTTCACTTTTACTCCGTCATTTCAATGGGCGAAGAATTCATTGGAAGAAAATATGCCCTTTTATTTATGCGTTGACCTCTACCCTGCCAGATAAACATAGTTTTTCCTTTAGGTTGATTCCCCCTTTTTGATTGGGTTCTATATCTTCGCTAAAGTTTCACTTCCCTTTTGTTTTCTTTTTCTATTCTCTTCTGTAAAAAAGGGAAAATTATTTTGTAATGAGGCTGCTCTGAAGATATTATTGTAATGAAGCTGTATTCAAAGACAGAAGTGCATGAAGCTACGAACTACTTGATATAACAAGGCTTCGTTCTTGTCCACCTCCTCTTATTGCTTTATTTTTTGCTAGATTGCTTTTGATTCACCAACTGAATGGAGCTATCAGCAACTCCTAGTCTTCTGAAATGCCCTTCATCTCTGCTTCCTAAATCTAGAGTTTGGATTTTCCAGAGAAGTCTTTCTCCCACTTCCGAATGTTTCCACCGCTCCATCTATTCAGTAAATCACTGCAATCTCATCCAAATGGAGCCTCTAAGAACTATCTCCTCTTCTGCTTTAGCGGAACACAACAGTTCACCTATAACAACTTCACCAACTAACTCAGGTCTGTTCCAAACTACTTTCTTCTTCAGACGATTATTAAACAGTCGGTCGACATTTTGGAATGCGCAGATGATTTTGTAAATTTGTCTTTTCATCTTCAGGTGCTAGAATTGGAGAGGTGAAAAGGGTCACTAAGGAAACTAATGTCTCGGTCAAAATAAACCTGGACGGTTCTGGGGTTGCTGACAGCACTACTGGAATTCCCTTCCTTGATCACATGCTAGATGTCAGCAATATTAACTCTTTTCTAGTTTATATTTTGTTCTGTTCTTTTCAAAGTCTGCAATATGGGATTGAAGGCTTGATAGATTTTAGATGCATACCAGAGGTTTATAGAGAAAAATACATCTAATGGAAAAATCTCAATTGTCAGAATCTGATCATGGATTTAGAAATGTCAAAATATTTATTGAAAATTGAAGTTAATGGCTATCAAGGTATCAAAATTGGCATGAGGGTATAACAGTTTCAAGACTAAACTTTCTTCTGATTGTTCAGCAACTTGCTTCACATGGGCTGTTTGATGTGCATGTGAGGGCAACTGGTGATATCCACATTGATGATCATCATACGAATGAAGATGTGGCTCTTGCCATTGGAACGGTACTACCAAGCTATGATTTAATTTGCTGACTTCTGTAGCATGCATCCTTTTGAAACTAAATTTTTTTGTTATCCCATGCTCAAGATCTTACAAGTCCATTACCTTACAATAGAGATCTTACAAGACTGATTTACAAGTGTGTTTGTACATGTTATTTCATCCTTTCTATTCACATGGCATCTAAGTGATGGTGACGATTCTAATAATTATGTTGCATATTTTAATCTTTAAATGGTGGGATTTGTGCATTAACTTAGACTATTTAAATCAACATTCATAAACTATGAAAAATAGTTGTTTTGTGTCACTTTTGTCTTCAGGCTTTACTTGAGGCTCTTGGTGATAGGAAAGGTATAAACCGGTTTGGTGACTTCTCTGCTCCACTTGATGAAGCACTAATACATGTTTCCCTGGTAAGTTTGTTGCATACAGTATTTTAATGATCAGTTAAAGGTTTAAGTCAGATTAACGTATATGTGGGTAAAAGTGTGAAGCTAGTTGTGGATGGGACAAGATTATGACGATATAATATCAGACAAAAGCAATTTTTAGAAAGGATAAGGGATAGAATCTAAATAGTATCCATATAACACTGTACAACTTTGTACGTACAGGTGTATAAAAAAAAACTAAGTACGTGTGGACCAAGCTCCTAATTCAAAGACAGTTCATTCCCTGATGTCCCCAAGACAAGTCCTACTTCTGTATTTATAGCTAAGACAATAACTCTGGGAGACAGTTGATAACAGAGTAGAAATAACCAAGAAAGCTAAAATATAATGCCAGCTGAAAAGTGGGCAGAAGTTCGAAGGTGGGGAAAGCGTACAGCAGTTAGAAATTGGGGAACGTGACTTGTCATTACACACATGTAACTACCAATAATTTCAGATCTCCTCCAAGCCTAACATAACCACATGACTTCCTGATGTAGGGGGAAGAGGCCCTGTGTGAGAAACAGAGTGCTCCTACACCAATATGATAAATGGACTATGAAAACGTTAGTGTCATAATTTTGGTAAGATATGAGAAACTTTAACCTTTATGTTTAATATGTTTAGCAATGTTGATCAATAAGTTCCAGTGGCTCTCAAGGTTCTGACGTTTAGACAATAGGAGATCCATAAGCTATTGTTCTGAGTCTTACTGATCTTGGCCATTCAATGTGCAAGTCCATTGTATTCAGCCAAAAAGTTTTAATGGCCATTCTGACCACATTTATAAGATTTTCTCCCCTTATAAGTTAATTTATGGTTCACTACAGCAATTTGCTCGTCTTTTTCAGGATCTATCTGGTCGACCTCATCTTAGTTATAATTTGGACATACCCACTCAGAGAGTTGGAACATATGACACTCAGGTTGTGAATAACTCTTTGAACACTTCATTTTTTAGTTTTTCTTTTCGGGTCCTTATTACATTCAACGACAAAGCAAGAGCTTCAAATTGATAATAGATTAAAACATTTTGATTGGACATGTGAACTAACTATAAAATTGTTTAGTAGTTACTATCCTCTTGACCTTTTTTTTTTGGCTTGTGTTTTAGTCTTTTGTATCGTAATGCATTCTTGGGACATCCTTGTTTGTAGTTGGTGGAGCATTTTTTCCAGTCCTTAGTGAATACTTCTGGGATGACACTTCACATACGTCAGGTAAAGAATTTCAATTTTCATCATCCTGTGAGGCCATTATAAGCACTTTTGTGCGTTGCTATGAAAATATAAATTTAAGGCTATGTATATTCTGCTTGACGTCTTTTCAAGCATATTAGGTTGCAAAATAGAGATTTCACTTTATATATTCAAGATGCATTGACATTTCAACTTAACTTTTCTGTTATATCTTCACTTGGCCTTGTGTTTATGCATCTTCTACTGGACGATGAACTTAAGATTGTTTTTATTTCACTTTTAAAATCTATTAATATTAAGTAAAAAAATATCTTTTTTTATTAATCTTTAACACAGCTTGCTGGAAAAAACTCCCATCATATCGTTGAGGCCACCTTCAAAGCTTTTGCTAGGGCTCTTAGACAGGCAACAGAGTATGACCCCCGTCGACATGGGACAGTGCCAAGGTCTGGTATCTATGAAATTGATTTTCTTTATTTTATGTTAAGGTGAAAAGAACTGGATTTTGTTGACTTGCTACTAAGCTACTATTCAAAACTGTTTAAGGCTAATCCTATTCACCAATGTTGGGATGATCTCTCTGCTATAATATCAGATGTTTGATTGTTTATGTATTTTCTGAGGATAGAATGATGAAATAACACTCATTCTTTGTTAAATGGAACGAAACAGCTCATTTTCTGATGGTTCAGATCACTTGTACCGTTTCATTGATAGATGAACAGCGCAATTCCTTTTTGTTCTTTATTGATAAAAATATTGAGATTCTATTTGGAATGCAGAATAACTCGTGAAAAAAGTTATATCTGTTAAGCATATTTACTCATAACGAATGTTGCACTTTGGCATATTTGCTCAGTACATGCTTTTGTGTTCGTACCCTTAGAGTTTGTATAGAAATCATCGAGTGTTTTGTTTGTATAGTGTGAAGAACTAACAATATTATGCACCGTTTTGTATATGCAGCTCAAAAGGGGTTCTATCTCGTACTTGACAGTTGATATCTTTGGGGAATATGGATAATTGGATTGAGCTACCAACATTATCAATGTTCCTTGCGGTAATAGTCACTGTTGCTATAGTTCGTGAACAGTGTAATTAAGTGTTGAAAGGGGAATGATTTATAGTAGCAGTAAATGATTCTGGCACTGGGTCGTTTAGTTTTGTACTTTTGTAGTATTAGTAATAGTTAGGGCCCCGTCATGATGTTATTTGTTGACGTGTTAAGGAGAATAATCAGTTGCTGTACTTTGTGAACAACAACGGCCGGTGCCCTGTTGCGCGCCTGAGGGTTATACCGTTTTTTTTTTTTTTTTTTTAAGTTTACAAAGGCAAGTTAGACTTGAAAAGAAAAGGAAAAATTATGGAGAATAAAATTATTCTGCTTCAGTTGTATCAAGTTGTTTATTTATTATTTGAATATAATTAAAGTGTATGAAAAAACTGTACAAGAGCTTATAGCGTGTGGAGAATTTATTTTACACTGTACAAAATAAATATATGTCAAGAATTTGATTTCATAAAACACAAAACTGCTTTTTCTTTCTTTCTTTCTTTTCAAAAGTTAATCAAACAGGCCAACTAATAACTTACAATCCAAAGTGGGGTCAGTGGAAAGTAAAAACCAGAGTATCAAGCATTGAGGTCATTGACAGCCTTTTGAAATCAATTTTCACAGACATCAAGTTTCATATAGACATGTATTCTAATTCCTATTCAAAATATTTATAGTTTTGTCTATAAGATTAATCATCGAAGGATCTGAGGCATGTTTAGTATTGATTATTGATAATTTGATATCAGGTCTATTTGTATTTGTAATAAAAATTACTTTTTTAATATAATTTATTGTTCAATATAATTTACAAGATAAGTATGTAATTAAAGTTTTATTTCAAATTTGTAAACGTGCTTTTATAAAACCATGTCAAGTAGAGTTATTGATGGGACCTTCTACGCTATTATTTGTTGATTTGTTTAGTAGAGTAGAACAATTAAATTTTCACATGGACTGGTCTTAAAAATATTTATTTTGATTTTTTTTTAACAAGTCTGAACTTGGGAATTTAGGAAATGAAAAATATAGCATAAACGATGCTATTATGTAATTTCCAACCTTGTTTAGGCATATTAATTGCGGAGTTCTTTTTTCGTGCAATAAAAAACACAAGAACAAAATATGCTCTCTCATCCATTCGTATACTTCTATGGTCGCTCAAGAATCCATGTGTCTTTATTTATTTTTAAAAAAACAAATATATCGAATAAGAATAAAAGATATTTTCCAAAAACTTGGATTTCTTTACTAAATGTTGAATGAAATGGTGGAACAGTCATGCTAAATTTTAATAACTTCAAAAGCAAGCAAGCAGCGAATGATTTGGCTAAACTGGCATTATTGATAATAAAAATATTCATATGATAATATTATTCAAGCGAATGAGCTTAGGGGCAAAAGAATGATGTCGGGGTCCAATCTTTCTTTTCAATTGCTAATAAACAACCACTCGATTAAATAATTTGTTTTTAATTGTGTTTTCATTTTTCAACGCCGTAAAAGTATATTCAAATTTTTTTATTTTGAATATTCAAAATAATGGTGTGTTGTATTTGCATAATTAATATCATTACTAAACATAATTTACATATAATGTGCCAACTTGAGTTCATAATTTATAGATAATGTGATTTCTTGTAAATATTATGTTTTATATTCATACGATGAATACTATATTACTAAGTATAACTAGATAGCACAATATTGATATTATGTTGGGAAAATTAATTGATATTATGAAATTATTAATACACTACATTAAAAAACTAAAAAAAGGGTTTGTTGTTCTAGCAAAGTCTTCTCTTTATTTAAAAAAAAAAAAGATTATTTTTAGTTTCACACGTGCCATCTTTGCGTAAGATGTATGCTAATATGGTACCTAAAAATTTTAAAATAACAGATAAATAGGAACACATTTTTACAATTCAATGAAAATATGAAATGGAGGAAGCATGAGATAATCGTAATCCTGGCCTTTTTGTTTATCCAGATAGGGAGCGTCGTGGCGGCACCTCAGCAGAGACTCTAGGAGATTTGGCCTTTGTTATTAGGTGAGCTGGGTGGGAATTCTGTTAAAGAGGTTTGCATTTTCATGGCCTTTTAATCTTTGCATTTGCGAAGATAACGGAGACTCTAGAATTTCCATATTTACAACGTAGAAAAATTTCAGATTCCATTTGTTGGTCTATATCATACTGGTACCCATGTGGATTAAAGAAGCATATTGGTGCTAATACTTTTTCTTTGTTTGCAGGCTTCGCAGTAAGCTATCATTATGGCGGTGGAATGTTCTGGAATTGCCAAAGATGTTACAGAAGTGAGTTTGTGCACCTTGATTGATGGTCTCTGATCTCTCTTTCACGGGCTTTCACGCTTACTTATAGTGTCTTGTCCTGTTGGTTCTTTTTTTAGTTGATCGGCAAAACCCCATTAGTATATCTTAACAAAGCTGTGGATGGTTGTGTGGGTCGGGTTGCTGCCAAACTGGAATTGATGGAGCCTTGCTCTAGTGTTAAAGACAGGTAGAGGTTTCTGTTTTTTTTAAAAAACTTTTTTATACCGATATAATCTCGTAGTTTCATGTTTCTTCTATCATAGTAGTTGTAATGTTTATGAATTGGCATATGTTCCTGTAATTGATAGAATTATTGGTTCTATTGTATTTATATGACATACAGGATCGGTTATAGCATGATAGCTGATGCAGAGGAAAAAGGTCTCATCACACCCGGAAAGGTTGGTATGCCTTGATAAAGGAACACCCCGCCCCCTCCCGAAAAAAAAAACGAAAAAGAAAAGAAATGTTGGGCTTTTAAAAGCCAAGTTTGTAGCAATATGGTATAATTGTGTGCCTTGGAATAATATCTATAGTTGAGAACAAAATACTGTAATTTTGTGTATCTCTTGTGTACTCTGCAAGTTTCCATTGTCGTGTCATATGCTAGGAAGTAGCAAACTTAATATTTTGTAGTCTTGTTGGTGTATCTCGAGTTGACAACTACTCCTTTCTGTGGGTGTGCAATTCTTGCTTTGCTGAAGAGTGTCCTCATTGAACCAACAAGTGGTAATACCGGCATTGGATTAGCATTCATGGCAGCAGCAAAAGGCTATAGGCTTATTATTACAATGCCTTCTTCAATGAGTCTTGAAAGAAGAATCATTCTGAAAGCTTTTGGGGCTGAATTAGTACTGACAGACCCTGCAAAGGGAATGAAAGGTGCTGTCCAGAAAGCTGAAGAAATATTGGCCAAGACACCTGATGCCTACATGCTTCAACAATTTGAAAACCCTGCCAATCCCAAGGTATCTAGGAATTTGTTCCATAATGGTTGTGATGGATGCTTGGCAAACCTTGTATAAAATATTTTCTGTCATCTCAGATACATTATGAAACCACTGGCCCAGAGATATGGAAAGGCACAGGAGGGAAAATTGATGCACTTGTATCAGGGATAGGTACTGGTGGTACAATAACAGGTGCTGGGAAATTTCTTAAAGAACAAAATCCCAACATTCAGGTTAGCTTATTTCTTAGAGAATGGAGGATAACTTGTCACAGCTGCAGCCATGTCACGCATTTGTATTCCCATTGTTTTCTTTCATCCTTTATGTAGTTGTATGGTGTTGAACCTGTTGAAAGTCCTGTGCTCTCTGGAGGAAAGCCTGGTGAGTTATAACCTGTGTTATGTTCCTCTGCTCCATTGTTCATAGTTGACTTTTTAATATTCCATCAGTATAACAAGCCATCATAATTTTCCATGCATGTTGCTTTTGAATTTGATTGAATGACATCTACATAATTGGATTCCATGAGATAAGAGTATATATTAGCCTTTTAAAAGTGATTTCCCTTGAATCACTTTTCAATGGAACCCCATCCCAGTTCCTAACTTTCAGTCAGGATGGAGTGGGTTTCTTTTTGTCATACGTAGATATCTTGTTTAGTGAGATCATCAGTCTGTTTTGCTGAAAAAAACTATGATTGAGTTTATTCTTTTGAATTTTTATTTAAACCAGTTCGTGGTCACTATGCCACAATGACTTTTGGACTATTCTATCTTTCTACAACTTAGAAGTTATCCAGTTAAACAATACGATGCTTCCTATTTGGCTTTTTTGTTTGCTATCCCCCCCTGGTAATTTCTATCCAATTAGCAGTTTTCTTCTAATAGAATTTTATATTTGAGAGTAGAAGAACTTGCATCTTTAACCATTGCCAATGTGAAATTTGCCTCGGGAATGCCTAGGTCCTCACAAGATTCAAGGAATTGGTGCTGGTTTTATTCCTGGGGTGCTGGAAGTCAATCTTATAGATGAAGTTGTTCAAGTGAGTCATTACGACTTCAGACATAAGATTATATTACTTAAGAGTTCATGAATCAAACTTAATTCAGACCTGGCATTGGTTCTACAAATGCTGTTATGAACAGATTATGATGGGATATACAATAAAATTGTATTGCTAATCTATGACAATTTTTCTAATCTGTTATTGCTGAATTTCATATTTGATTCAATTCTAAATTAATACCTATTAGTGGTTTAGTTTAAAGGAAAGAAGAAGACTCAGGTTGAAGTAATATAAAGATCATCCTATTGCAGAATTTTTGTTTGGGACAGTCAGAGCAGTGTGTGATTTATTAAACTTGAGATGTGATTTGGCAGATATCAAGCGATGAAGCTATTGAGACTGCAAAGCTTCTTGCGCTTAAAGAAGGCCTATTTGTAAGTTCTTAACCTCTAGAACCTGCCGGTGGGGGAGCTTGAAGCTTTCCTCAAGAGCAATTTTATTGTACCTCTTTTCCTATTCTTCTTTTTCCTTTAATTATTTGTTTTGACCTCATTATGTATTGCTGTAGGTGGGAATATCATCTGGAGCTGCAGCTGCTGCTGCGATTAAGATAGCAAAAAGACCAGAAAATGCTGGAAAGCTTATTGTAGTAAGTCGCTGAGAATTCTGGTGAAGAGATTTATTAGTTACATATGTGCTCTTGTATTTTCTTAGATGAGGCATATAGACTACCAGAGAACTTCCGACCTCTTTGACCACATTAACATGAGAAAACACTGGTTTTGAATAATGGAATTTACAAGCTCACCTTGGACTGCTTAGCTGAAAATGATTGACGGATCAATTAATGTTGCTCCAATTTTTCTAGCGAAGTAACATTATGATCTCGTTTGTCCCATTGTGTGGGTAGGGTGACTTGTTCATGAATCTCTGTTTAAGTGTATCCAAAGCTTCTATGAATGAATCTAAAGTGGACCAGCTATTTCGCGACTGCTGTTGCTTGCTTTCTGGGCAGAATTGATCGTTAGCACCCTTTGTTAATAATATGATTGATTTAATGATACTATTAGCGTAACCAGATGTGGGGACCACATCTGGGTTTAGTCGCACTATATTTCGTTTATGAATCACACGACTCCCTATAAATTATTAATATGTATGTCTGTATGTATGCATGTATAGACACACCTATTTCTCTTTGGTACTTATGGTGTGGTTTGTTATGGATGCAGGCGGTTTTTCCAAGCTTTGGCGAGAGATACTTGTCTTCTGTGTTGTTTGAGTCGGTCAGACGGGAGGCTGAAAGCATGACTTTCGAGTCATAAAACTTCCATAGTTGAAGGCTTTGAAGCTTCATAGCTTTTGATATTAGGTGCAGGGCCAGTGACTCTCTTATTATGGTTGTGATTCTGAAATAAAAATTGGTAGAAAGACTATAGTGAAAGACCTCAAAACTTGTGAAGTGTCATATTTTGATTTTCTTTGGCAGTTGAAGTCTGTTTTAATGATGTTGGTTATAACATTTTTTCCCTTCTAAAAGCAGCAAAATAAATTTGGCCCAAAATTGGAAAAAAAAAATTAATAGTGTATTTCTTGAATGTTAAAAATTTCATAGTCCTAAAAGTCTCTTACAATTCTAAGAGTTGCAAGTGACTGATTAGTTGTACATCAGCAAGTCACTTTATGAGCAACAACAATCAGATGGCTGGCTGGCTGCTAACAAAGTACATCCCACGCTCGGTGCATCATGCATTAAAATTGGATGTATTAAATAGGAGTAATATTCTTCTACGTACAAAAAAGATAGAATCAAATCATGTATAATAGTGACATGTTTTTAATGTAAGAATCAATTGATCTTTTTAAATGTATTACTTAAAATACTTATTTATATGTATAATTATATTAAAAGAAAAGTGATAAATACATATATTTTAAAATAATGTATTTAATTTTTTAAAAAATTAACTAACTTTAATATTGACGATTAGATTTAGCTCTTTTATTTTTTTTTAAAAAAGCATTATAATATTGATCCTGCATTTCCCCCCAAATCAAATCCAATTTGACTTGATAACATTGGAGGACGCAAAAAAAAAAAAATCATTAAATTTTTGAAACCCAATTGAATGGCATCCAGGTTCCAGGATATGGATAAGAGCCACAATTAATTTGTTTAGAAAAACAGAAAAGCTACCATGTTTCTGATTGGGCTGCGCATTGATCTATTAATGGTGTGGACAAAAAAATGGTTGTGTTGATGGATTTTTTCAAATATGAATAGTGAGTTCGGTGGATAAGATAAATGAGTTGCTTTCCACCAGCAGCTGCAACTGCAAGCCACCCTGGAGCGCACTCACTTTTACATCTTACGTTAAACATTCATCAAATCTTCCCATACGTCAACTGTTTGGAATTTAGTGCCCTTCACGCCTACCCCCCCCCCTTTCTTCTATTTCATCCGTCGGTGGATTTTTTTTTTTAAAAAATAAAAAAAACACTTGAAATTTGAAATCATTCACCACTGAGGCCATTACCAACCTTGAAATTTGAAATTGCTGACCTTAAATGTTATAAATAAACTCTTTGTTCACTATTCATTTGGTTTTATTTATTACGTAAAAAAAATGTTTTATTTAATTTTATTTATAAATCACCTCATTAAAGTTTTTGTGTAAATGTATTATTATATCGTTTATTTATTTTATGAATTTTACTACAGTGAATAGTAAGTAATATAAAATTATTAAATTTTGATACGGTTTAAATTTTTTTTAT
>QFDD01003063.1:0-15697 GCA_006871305.1 Vachellia collinsii | reverse complement strand
ATTCACACACACACATTTAAATATGACTGAGATCCTCACTTCAATGTGGCGTTCCCTGTCATACCATGTAAAGTTGGATATATTCACCATTAATATTGGGCCTCTGCAACTTTAAAACACTGATTATCACATCGTGCATGCTACATCATGTTGTTTTATTTATTTATCGATCCATTCCTCTTTTAATAAAGTACATTTTGACTCGCGCTGCTGTTTCTGCTTGAAATCAGGTGATAAATGATTTGCTTGATCCAACTGGCCAAAATTTGCGTGTTAGAGAAGATGCACAGGTTCCTAACTTTATTTTGTTTTCATTGGTCTTCTTAAAGGCATTCCTACATGGATATTCTGTTTTGCCTGTGGAATACAAAATCTATGCAGGAACTTCAACTTTAAAAAATTGGTTGTCTTTTTGATAATAAATTGATCACTGATCAATTGAGGTGTCAGATTCTCTTTCTTTCTTACGCCCGTATCATTTTGCCTCGACAACTTTGGTCAATGGGATGGTGCTCATTGTATTAGAATTTCAAAATTATAAATCTTGTTATTTGAGGAGAATCTAGGAAATTATTCTTGGTTTTGAACTGTTAATTCCTTAGAAAATTTCCGTTATATTCCTTTCTATACCATTCAAGACAATCGATTATGTATGTTTTGCTTGTATTTCAGGGAACTTATGTTGAAGGAATAAAGGAAGAAGTTGTTTTGTCTCCAGGGCATGCGCTTTCCTTTATTGCAGCTGGAGAAGGTGTCTGTGTATAGATAATATCCATATATTTTCCCTTTTTTTGATGCAGCAATTGTGAATATTTGGCGGACTATCATAATTTGTCAAGCTTGTTGTTAAACGCAGAGCATCGTCATGTTGGATCTAACAATTTTAATCTCTTTAGCAGCCGAAGTCATACAATTTTTACACTGGTAAACATTCTTGATGTTGCAGCATTAAAAGTTGGTGTCCAATATTCCCTTTTGTGCCATCTTTCATGTTGTTCAAGGAAAAAAAAACTATTAAGTCTCGGTCCAAGAGGTCTCTTTTAGTTTTTGAATGACTAAGTTGCATGTGAGCATGTGCTGGTGCTAACTGCTGTACAAGTTGACTTACTGTTTCCTGGATTAAAGTTAATTCATGTTTGTGTGTGTGTGTGTGACTAAAATGTCTTATGTTGGTTCTTAGGAGCTAAATTTTCTAACATTGATTTTCTAATACATTTGTAGATGATTGAAAGCAGCGCCCATGGTGATGATTATGATGGAGTGATATTTTCTCAGCTGGTATGATGAAAATTACTGGTCGTCTTCCTGGAATTGTCATACTTGTATGTATTGAATGTCTTTTCTAACTTTTTTGTTCGTTTCCCCTATCAGAACTTGATTGATTTGGCTGGATCTGAGAGCTCAAAAACTGAAACAACTGGACTAAGAAGAAAAGAAGGATCTTATATAAATAAAAGTCTTCTGACACTTGGAACTGTAAGTGTACAATTTATATATACTTGTCACTGGGAAGTTTTGTTACAACATTTCGTTTGGACATCTGATGTTCAGTATGAATAGATAAACGTGACTCTTTTTTGGGGGGGAAGGTAGCGGCCAGAAAGAATGGATTTGATGAATTTAAGTGTGTTAATTTTCAATTAAATAATGTCTCACCGAGTAAACTACTGAATACCACCCTTGCTTTGTGGGGGAAAAACCCTTTCCATCATGTTTTGGTCAGAGTGGAAAGAATATGCACACCCTAGTTGAAATGTTTTCTTGGGGAGAGGAACGACATTGAATTCATGCCTTTATTTTTTTTTTGGGTATATATATACATTCTTATGTTTTTTGTTTGTTTGTTTGTTAAGGTTATAGGCAAATTGAGTGAGGGGAAGGCGTCACATGTTCCATATCGAGATTCAAAGCTTACCCGCCTCTTGCAGTCTTCACTTAGTGGACATGGCCACGTTTCGGTGAGCTTGCGATTCTATTTTTAGTGCATTTTTATTGTCAAAATCAGATAGTCAAATTTTTTTGAGCCATATCTAATGGCCAAAATTTGGCATCTCATACAATTGCAGTGTGCTACTTAAATGCTGCTGTGATTTTTCGATCCTTTTTGTTTCCTAACAATGCATGTATATAATTGAACAATGAGTAATACTTTGCAATCTTCAGCTTATATGCACAGTCACTCCGGCATCTAGTAACATGGAGGAAACTCATAATACTTTGAAGTTTGCTAGCCGGGCTAAGCGAGTAGAAATATATGCCTCGCGTAATAAGGTTCGCTTAATGCTTACTAATTAGCTATATAGTGGCAAGTCCAATAGCATGCACTCGAGGTCCCTGATTGTCTCTGAAATTATTTCTTGAACAGATCATTGATGAAAAATCTCTGATTAAGAAATACCAAAGGGAAATTTCAATCCTGAAGCAAGAACTTGATCACCTAAGGAAGGGCATGCTAGCTGGCGTCAACCATGAGGAGATACTGAGCTTAAAGCAGAAGGTTTTTAGCTTTCCTGAATTCGACTTTAAATTCTGATTGTTGCACCGGCATTTGTGGTTGTACATCTGTTCTCATGCTGTGCCTTTGTATGTGTAGTTGGAAGAAGGTCAAGTAAAAATGCAATCAAGATTGGAGGAAGAGGAGGACGCCAAGGCTGCCCTTATGAGTAGGATCCAAAGGCTAACGAAGCTCATTCTCGTTTCTTCGAAGAATACAATTCCTGGATATCTACCTGATATTCCTAGCCATCAACGGAGTCTATCTGCTGGCGAGGATGATGTCAGTGCCCCCTTCAATACTATAGTGTAGATTCTATGCCACTGTTATTCGGAACTTTGATGCATAAATTGCAACTATGCAATACTAAAAATTTCCGTAGCCAACAGGCTATTTTTTCTGCTTTTCACCGCTTGGTTCCTTTTAATTACAGCTAAGTGGTGATTGTTTCATCTATTACAGGGTCAGAATTTGGTCTTATAATTTGTAGCTTTCTGTGGTTTACAATACCCATCATTTATAACAGCTTTATACTCAATGCGCATTTCATCGTGTAGCTATCATTGTCGGGATAGTGTTGAAACATGTAAATATTTTTGCCCCTTTTTTCTCAGAAATATGATATCCAACGTGATGGGTCTCTGTTGATTGAAAGTGAGAGTCTGAAAGATGCTTCTGCGATGTCATCAGATCTATCTCATGACGGTAGACATAGAAGGTCATCAAGCAGATGGAATGAAGAGCTCTCCACAGCAAGTAGTATTGTTACTGAAGCAACGCAAGCTGGGGAACTAATCAGTGGAGCAAAGCTTCCTGCGGTAAATTCATGATTTATTCATTCTTGCTGTCTTATTACCTAATTTGCGTGACACAAGTTTCAGCCAAATGAGTGACGGTTAAAACCCTCCCAACAAGTGCATTTCCTTATATTCGAACTTTATGTTCTCCTACGGGGGTAATTAGGGGTAATTACGTGACAGTTATAATAACAAAAATGAATATGGGGAAGCTAAGCTGATTATTTTGTTTTAAGAGTTGTCATGGGTTTCTTGTGTCTCCTGGCGTGTTGTTACTTTTATCTCTCTTTGTCAATAACATATGCATTGGTAGAAATTGTAACGCACCATCCCTTCTTATCATTTATCACTTGTCACTACCAGAATTCCATTTACGTTGCGCTGAAACTGTTCTAATGCTTCTAATACACTGTATTCTTGGTACTACATATGCGCAATTGTATTTCATTTCAGTTTTGCAATTTCAGTGGTTTCTTACTCTAAGATCTAGTATTGATTTAAAATCTTTATGTTAACGACTTACGCAATTTTAGGGAGGCATGTCAATGTCCGATCAGATGGATCTTCTTGTAGAGCAAATCAAGATGCTTGCTGGAGATATTGCTTTCAGTACCAGCACTCTGAGGCGCTTGATGGAACAGTCTGTAAATGATCCTGAAAGCTACAAATCTCAGGTATTCTGCCTTGCTTTCCAATTATGCCGTACTTACGCATTATGTAGGAGTTGTGTGCATGCGAATGATATTTGCTAATGAATCCAAGTCTTGCCATAAAACACATAATTTATGGGTTTGTTGGTATCTTTTTCATTCTTTTTTATTATCTGTCTATTAAACTTTGATGAATTCTGTTTGGTGTGATTTGCTAATACTAGACATGGTTTAATTCACTTTTAGGCACTGTTGTGCCATGTCAATGGACAACCAGGATCCTAGATTCCTCTACCTGGATTTTCTTTCCGACATTTTATGTACAGCTATTATGTGGTTATTATTTAAGCAAAAAAGCCCATCTCTGCCTATTGTAACATTATTTGACTGCCAGTGTCGCTGATATCCATTCGTATGTGCTTTGGATTCCTTTATATTAAAAATTTTGAATTTTGATTACAGATTGAGAACCTGGAACATGACATCCTGGAAAAAAGGAAACAGATGAGGGTGTTAGAACAAAGAATAACTGAGAGCAGTGAAGCTGCAATGTCAAATGCATCGCTGGTTGAAATGCAACAGGTATCAATGTTTGCATTTGTGTTCTCATGTATTCTTTTAGTTATGAAAATTGCATATTCTTGCAAATGGTTAGATAGAGTCATTTATTTTGTTTCATGTTTTGTATGGCAAAATTTTAACAGGCAATCACGAGATTTAGGAGTCAGTGTAATGAAAAGGCCTTTGAGCTGGAGGTAGGTACCGTTTTAACTATATTTGGGTGTTCCTAGAGTCATCAATATATTTCTGAGCTTGCTGAATTTTCCGGCACTAATAGTTACAGATGACATTTTCTATGTCCTGTATGTTGTAAATTTTCATTTTGGTTATTTGGTTCCTCATTATATTTTAATAACTTATCTTTACAATTTTATAGCTAAAATCTGCGGACAACCGCGTCCTCCAGGAACAACTTAATAATAAGGTATGAATTTCCTTTACTGTTGCTGACTTACCCTTTTCCTTTTTATAAGAAAGCTTATTTCAGTCAAAGGTAATGCAGAAATCTTTTTTAATGAAGTTGTTTCTACTGATAATCCACATCCTCTCACCATGTTCTAATGTTGATGGCAGTGTTCTGAGAATTATGAATTACAAGAAAAAGTAAAGCTGCTAGAGCAGCAACTGGCTGCAGCTGCCAGTGGCGGTTCATCTGTGTCGTCTGAACAGTATGTATCTGGTGAACACATAGACGAGTTGAAAAGGAAAATTCAGTCCCAGGTGTGTTAGAATTTTTTGATTTTATAGTTGAATAACTTTACGGATCGCAAATAGTTGCGTACCTTGCTATATTGGCTTTCATAAATGAAAGTGTGCTGGAAATACTATTCTTTGTGAAGCATGAACCATATAAGTTCAGCAATATAGTTATTTTTCTCGTTTAATAATAACAGTTTTCCATTCTATCATACTTCCCAAATAATTGAGACTATTCTACCCCGTTTACAGGAGATTGAAAATGAAAAACTAAAGCTAGAGCAAGTTCAGCTATCAGAAGAGAACAGTGGGCTGCGTGTGCAGAACCAGAAACTCTCTGAAGAAGCTTCTTATGCCAAAGAACTGGCATCTGCTGCTGCTGTGGAGTTGAAGAATTTGGCTAACGAAGTTACGAACCTTTCATTGCAGAACTCAAAATTGGAAAAAGAATTGATGGCTACTCGTGACCTGGCCAACTCCAGAAGTTCTGTTCTGCAGTCTGTTAATGGTGTTAATCGCAAGTACAATGACGCAAGATCTGGTAGAAAGGGAAGGATTTCAAGCCGTGCGAGTGATATGTCAGGAGCTGCTCTAGACGACTTTGATTCATGGAGTCTAGATGCAGATGACTTGAAGATGGAACTACAGGCTAGGAAACAACGAGAGGCATCTCTGGAGGCGGCATTGGCTGAGAAGGAATTTGTAGAAGGGGAGTTCAGGAAAAAAATTGAAGAGGCTAAGAAAAGGGAAGAAGCTTTAGAGAATGACCTAGCAAATATGTGGGTCCTTGTTGCAAAGTTAAAGAAAGAAGGGGTTGCAGTTCCCGAACCTAACACTGATCAGAAAAGTAACGAGACAGAACCAACGAATGATGAAAAAGCAAATGGCATCGAAATTGACAGTGTTCCTAAAGAACAGGTTTTCGATGTAGCAAAGCCAGATAATGAAGTTTCCACAGAAGAACCCCTAGTCGTTCGTCTTAAGGTGAAAAATTTTGCAGTTACTAAAAACATTTCTATCGTAGAAAAGTTGAACTGATCTTAACATTGCCAAGCTCGATCCTCAATATAATCTTTATACTAAAAATGGTCTTGGATACGGTTTTTTTATTTGTTCTTTATGATTTCAGGCACGCATGCAAGAGATGAAGGATAAAGAACTCAAGAGTCTTGGAAATGGTGACGCTAATTCCCATGTTTGTAAAGTATGTTTTGAATCACCGACTGCCGCAATTCTTCTCCCATGCCGACACTTCTGCTGTAAGTTTTCTTAATTAGCCCAAGCCTATTTACTTTACGTTATTTGATCATTTCCTTCAGGTTTACGTTCTCTATATATTTCTGTACGGACCGGAACATTCTTGATACTATTGCTTACAACCCTCTTGTGCAACTTTGCAGTGTGTAAATCTTGTTCACTAGCTTGTCATGAGTGCCCAATCTGCCGCACAAGTATAGTAGATAGGCTTTTTGCTTTTGCCTCTTGACCTCAGCAAAAAGGTCTTGAATTTATCTTAATGACTAAGTACAATATTTAATTCCTGTACAAAATCTACAAGTATAAAATTGTGACATTATTTTTGCAGGGCTGGCCTCATTGAGTTGATATTTTCCATGCGACAATGAGTGCGATTCTTTCATTAGTTTGCTTATATGTAAAGGTACATCAAATATCTTCATTCTCTTTATCCCTGCGCAACTGTAACATACTGGGAGACAAAGGGGTGGGGAAATGTAAAAAATGGAAAAGGAATGCACTGCTAAATGATGAGCATGAACAATGTTGTTTTATGTGATACACGGTATAATTTTGTTTGTTCACCGTTCATACTTTGCCACTTAGATCGGCAATTAGGTTCCTCTTTCCTCCTTGGAATATGAATATGATCGCCGTATCAGATATTGCTACTGTCATTGTAGCGTACCAGAATTCTCGATCGTTCTGATGGCTCTTCACTGGTGCCTTGGAGAGATACATATGTAAAGAGAATTTTATGTTTATAATATAATTTTACATGTTTTTCCACATGGCGGGTGAATTATGTGGTTTCATATGAATTTGATTTGATCTGTTTATTTCTCCATGATTATAAGATTCGAAATTAAATAAGCAGATTGCTGCATTGGAAATCAAATATTATGATTTTCATGGAGTATTTTTTTTTCCAGTTGTAAACTGTCAATTATTCTGTTATAATTAATAAAATTGACTTTTTTGCCAGATATAATTAATAAGATTGACTAACACCATAGAAAACTAATATTGCATGAAAAAACTTTCTTAGTAAATATGCAAGGTATAATTCTAATAATTTAAATGATTGTAGTACAATAAGGTTTGATTAGTCATAATTGCTCTTGAAATTTAAGAACCAATGGATACCCATATATAAGGCTCTATGATAATTGATCGTTAATCTTCGATAAATAAAGCACTTATTATACACTTGAATTTTTTTGTAATGATGTTAGATTGTTAGCTCGATTTTTGAGGGTCACGAGTTAACATGTAGTTTAAAAATTGACTGCTATTTTTTTGGCTAGAAAAATGTGACTGTTATTTTGTCACATGTATGCATAACCATCCGAATTGAACTTGAGGTCGATCTCCAGAACGATTGATCACTCCGATTTTCAGCTCACCAACTGTCAATTCTTCTGAAAAAGGTAAATCAAATCAAAATGTGTTCACAGGTGGCTTTGTTTTTGAAATAAAACTATCAAAGGTCCAATTTCTCTGCTTCTGCAACAGGGGGGGCCAGTTCTGGGACAATTTTGGCGCACGTTTTTCGTATGGAGCAGTTCTGGGAAAAAGATTCCTCGTGATACGTTTTCCAAGATTTCCCATTATCAACGACACAGCCAATAGCTACAGTAGAGTTGAACAAGCTGGAAATTTGGACTTGAGAAGAACATTCACACTACAATAATTCAACAATACTAACAAAAGTTGTGTGAGGTTGAAGGAGTTAGTTCATTACGATTAGAAATCCCTGTAAGAAAAAGTATTTATATTTAGTTTTTAACAATATCTTAAATAAATTATCTTCAATAAAAGATATTTGTACTTGGTAAAAGAAAAAAAATAATAATTCAAGGGTACTGCCATGCTGGGATGGGGTTGGCAAAAAAAAAAAAAGGTACAATAATAGTTGGGTAATAGGATTGAATGGCTCACTTTTTTTTGGCGGTTTGGAGTACTGTGCTGTTTATCACCTGCTTTGACTTCACAAGTCTCAAGGGTTCCTACCTACCCGGTGTGAAAAACAACTAGATGGCATTGCGAAAGGAACAATTTGTTTTAATTAATTAATATTTGAAAATGATATTTAGAAAATTTTAATTTATTATTAAATATTTTAAAAATGAAGCTCTCGTTCAGAATTTATAAGAATGACTTATTCTAACTATTTTTTTAAAATCATCATCTACTTCCCTTAAATTAAAACTCAGTCTTGTTTGTTTCATAAAATAATTTTATTTAAAATGACAATAATTTCAAAATATCTATAATTCAAAAGAGTGAATTATATTTGTAAAAGTTATAAAAAAAATATATATTGCTCATAATCCATGCATCTCATTTTCATACTGAGTCTGCTCCAACTTTTACAAGGAGCAAGTTATACGTTTATGAAAGAACCGCATCTAACTAAACTCAAATGATATTTAAATCTGATCTGGTAGCAGTGTACACGAATGGTTTTCAGTAATGACTATTTTTTTTTTTTTTTTGTTCATGCGTTATCACTAATTCATATTTACCTTCAGGTCTCTTCAAGTTTTATATTGGATTTATATGTATTACTATTAATCATATTTCCTTACAAGGCACGTTAATGAGATTATTTCTTTATATTATTTCGTTGCCTATACTAGATTCCGGGATTTCCTTATATCCACGCAATTTGCAAGCAGCAGACTTTGAACGAACGCCATCACGCAATTGGTCGCATTGCAGGGTAGAATGGTTGAATATAATAATTGAAAAACTTATAAATATATATAATTTCTTTCAAGTTATCTTGTTGACTTCCAAGAGCCCTATGTTTCCTATTGACCTCCACGCAAATGAAAACTACTCCCGTCACCTATTGCTAAAAGAAGAAAAATAAGTTTGAACTTCCAAGTTGAAAGCTGAAAAGATTCCTTCAAAGTTCAAACAAAATAAGAAAGGAAATTTAAATAACTAAATTGAGGATATTCTCTATCTCATTGTACAAATTTTTTTTTTTTTATCAAACAAGAGTAGAAGGGGTTATTTTCTTGTAATATAATAATTAATGTTTGAATTCCACTGGCAGATATGCCGCCCCTTAAACAAAATTATTTTTAATAAGATAAAAGGATATCGAATATTAAGAAATCGAATATTCAGGATTCAATAACTCTGCTGGGTTAATAGAGGATAGATTTTTTTTTTTTTGGAACAATTAGGCGAAGGTTTCTTTGGTCATTTCCTGAAATCGAATATTCCAACTAGCGAATTGCCAATCTGAAGAAGATTCGAGAAGCACGAAGTAAAGTTGGAGGATTCATCTTGAGCTTCTAAACAAATACATGCTTGCTTCAATATCTTGCTCCTCAAATGCTGACAGATTCTCATTCTTCTGCAGGCAACACCACGCCAAAAGAGTTATTAAGAATAATGCTGGCAAATACTGTTCGTTGGGTCAAAACACAAAATGAGACAGGAAAAAAAAAGACAATGCTGGTGTGTGTGAGCGACATTTGAAAGAAATTATTGAGTACATCTTCTTAATCCAAGACAGGATAAACAATTTGGTCTCTGTAAATTTTACAGTGAAAATTGACAATGGTAGTTAGTAGGGTTTAAAGCAAACCTTAGAGAAACCATTGAGTGGAGGGAATGAAGAAGAAGCATCAAGAAGGTCTTCAAAGCAATAACCAGGTATCTTCTCCATCAAGTATTCTGAAATGCTGCTTGTTGAAACTGAACCTGGTCGCAGCATCACTAATTATGCACTGATCTTCCACGTTGCCAAAACCAGTCGCTGAGGCTGCTAATAAAGAACCATCCACCACCATTGAAGAACAGGTGGCATTCTCACTTGAGACTGATAATGACGATGATGATCTGTGAGATCTCTTCATGTTAGATTGAGACACGTCATTGCTTGAGATAGAAGCAGAGAGCTTCACGCCTGTGAGAAGAAACCTGTTATGTTTCCGAGTATGCTCGCTTGCTCTGTGGATAGGAACGTCACATTCTCTGCACAATATCGCTCTGTCCTCTCGGCAAAACAAATACGCCCTCCTCTCCTGCAGCAACAACAATAAACAAGTTCATAATCACCATAGCATCATATTCTCGAATCAAATCACTTCTTTCTCCATAAAGATATGTAATGTTCAGGTGGATCTTGTCAAATTGGTTTAAAGTTTAAACTGTTACGACAAAGGACAAACCTAATACACACACACGCACCTAGACTTTTGTATATCACTATGATCTGACTCTATTTTTGACTGTGGATAGATAAAGAGAAAGAAAGAGTAGTGTGAGTACTTGACAGATATCGCAGAGAGGAGAGGAATTAGAGGAAGGGTGGTGAAGAGAGAAGCGAGAGTGCTTGCTAGAGAGCTTGTTGGCATGGTGGATGGTACGATCACAGGCGTGGCAGAGAGCAGCTTCGTCGGAGGGACAGAAGAGAGAGGCCTCCACTCTTTCACACACATCACAAAGTATCTTCATTTCTCTCCGAATCTCTCTCTGGGAAGAGAAGGAGATGGGTTTTTGATGTGGGAAGGAAGCAAAAGGGAGAATGAAGACGAGAATTATGGGCGCTTATTAGGCTTTAGGGGCCCAGAGAGAACAGCTTGGCCTCTTCATTATGATTCACTTTTTCTGACTCCATCAAAATTCAAAACTATATATGAACGAACCCATACCCCAGCTCCTCCTTCTCCTCCGTATAATATTTTAAAAACTCGTTTAAATTACATTACATGAAGTATTTGTGCTAAACAGCTTTATCTTTTATTGTACCATTTGATATGAATTGTACTACTTGTCTTAGCTGAACTCTTGCATCATTAGAAGATCAACAAGCATATATTCTCTGCTGATGATTTTTTTGGGGAAGATATATTTACATATATCAGTATTTCTTATTAATTAATTGAAGATTTAAAGGCATTGGAGTTAAGAATAATTTTTCCTCATACACTTAATCTTGCTGGATTCAATTTTACTTGATGTGTGCGTGTGTTTGTTTTTGGACCATGGGTATTATATACACTGTCTGAGACTGAACAGCGAAGCCTGGGCTCTGATTCTGAACTCGGTAGGCATGGCCCGGCATTTATCTTCACATTTATTAATCTAAACTTTAACCGCTTTAAATGTTTTGCAGAAAAATTAAATATGCAATGCAATTGATGAAGCCATCATAACCGTGTGTCACAACAACCCAACAAAGCATCCTAATATCTTTTGTTTATTTATTTTTTAATTTTTAAGTCAGAATTGATTAAAAAAATCCTTTTTATGCTTTATGAGATAAAACTCTTCACACACCTATTTCATACATCACATAATAACTTAAAATATGTTAATCTAAGCACACTATAGACGTGACAGGCAACAATCCTTCGTTAAAAGTAATTATCTGACTCGAACAAGAAAAAAAGCCATTAAAACTCTTCAATATGTTGAAATAAATGTGTTTGGTGATAGGTGCACCTACTTCAGTAAACAATAACGTTGTATATAATGTTTTGTGTGTGTGTATTCAAAACAAAAGTGATTATACGCGCTGCTTTTCACAGAACATTGATAGCTACCTTCTGTTTTTGACCACTGTTTTGGTTGAAATTTGATCTTAACGTGGGCACTCAAAATAAATTTAGTGAATTAATAACTTTTACAAATCAATCCTTCATAAACTTTCTTCTCAGATATATCTGCATGTCAATAGAGTAATATGAACCAACCAATGAATTTAATGAAAAATACCAGTTTTTCATATCGTAGCGAACTAATTCTTGAATTTTCCTATCTAGTACATGATAATGTATTGAATAAAATCATCCATAACAAAATGATACATGTCTAAGAAAAAAAAAAGAGTAACGAAAGAGGGATAAAGATCTGAAATTTAAAACAAAAAACATATGTTGCTATGGCAATCGATGCTGGTGACAGTCCAGGTTCAATTCATAAGTACTGGGATTATTCTATATTGATAAGGGACGTGATTTTAAATGTTTTCTTCTCTTCCCTTGTGTCTTGTATGAATGACACAGCACAAACAACTAATGGCGGAATAATTTAGTTATTCTAATACCTATACAGTTCTTACTCATTTTGCCTGCTTTTTTGGTCTAATGATTTTGTAAACGAGGTTGTTGCAGACTACTTTGCCCTCACTTGGCGTGTCATGAAGATGATCACAGCGCAAGAACCAAAACAAGCAAATTGGAAATATATACAAGACGACAAGCAAACACTTTTCCAGAGCCCTGTTGGCCGAATCCTGAAGGAAATATTTGAAGAGATTTTGCAAGTTGTCAGCATCAAAAAGGTGAGCACGAGAGATAAGATAAAGAAACAATTGAACTCATAATTTCAGGACCATGTGGGATGCCACTCCCTGTAACTTCTTCAACAAATCTGGCCAGAAATAAAAGTAGTACTTTATTAGATTGTGAACGGAGGGAAGGGACCAAAATATCATAGAAACTTAAAGGACGTGGTGGTTGAAAAAAAAAAGAATTTAATTGGGCAATCCACCGAATTGAATGTAGGCTGCCTAGTGTACGACTTATTATATCTCATGTATGGGGGTGTAAGAATTATAAATACATGTTTTGCATGTCATTTCGTTACATTTATTATTTTTTGGCCAACCATCGCATTTATTATATATTTCTTTTGGTCCTTAATTCTTGGGTCCGATTTTATGTTTTCCACGGAGTACGTTGATATAACGAGATCTTGCATTGAAAATAAAACAAAAAAAAACTATGCTTATGAGCACTCAACCAGAAAATGAGTATAATTTTTATAAGAATTAAATTTTAAAAAATAAACAGTATGACAAAAGTTTCGTCTTTTCCAACCTAGTGAACTGTTTTCACCTTTTTTGTTTAAAAAAAAAAATCAAGACAAAATGATTTTAAGAAAACATAAATTTTACAGATGACAAATAGCTAGTGAAGGCTGAGAGAGAGGTATGGGTCAAGATGTGTATGAACGTGATGTCCATCAATCTCCATCTTTGAAGAGCTCTAATGGCAAGAAACATGCCTTTGCTGTGTTTGCTGCTAATTCCGCTTGCATGCTTCACATGGACACAACACAAGTACATTGACTGCAACCCCACTTTTGATGTGAACATTCTGATGCTCTTGGAAAAATATGGTTCCGGATTACTGTAGTTTCATTTTCAGACATTGTCTATTAGTCTATAACGGTTGTGTCTAGTAGAAGGAGTTATTCTCTCACAGTGTAATGAATTAAGTTTTAAAACCTTGTTGAGGGGAGTGCCCATCATTATACAGATTATAATTGCATCTAATAAAAGGGTATATGTGCTTAGAAAAAAATGTGACCGATGATTTATATCACCTCCAGTCCTTAATATATGAGTTAATTGATTTTTTTTTTAAAATTAACAAAGTTGATTAATTGATATATTTATAATTTTTCTCCAAATAAATTTAACCGATTTATGAACTGATATATAATGATATACAAAATTATTTTAGAATATATATTATAATTAAGTGATTTATTATTTTTTGATCAGAATAATATTATTTCAAGTTATTATTGTTAAATAATCATTTTGATCCTTGCAAGTTATAGTTCAAATTTTTTTAGTAAATATAGATTTTATACTAAGGATGAAAGGGAGTGCATTAGATTTTTGATTTGAACCCTCTACGTCTTGCTAACATGAGTCCCCACTATTCACATCGAACTGAGTTGGTTTCCAACAGAGGTTTATTAGAGGGATATATTACGTAAGATAAAACAAAGGAATTAAGGAATTTTAAAATCAGTTTTTAAAGTGGGGTTAAACACATTGCACAGCGCTTGTTTGGGAAGTAACAAAACCTTGATTTGAAAAATAATTTCACACAATCTGAGGTAAGTATATGAGAGAGTTTTGTTTTGATTTATGTAAAATTGATTTTCAAATCAAGGTTTTGTTGATTGACAAACAAGCTCTCAGAAGAGAAGGGCCTGATTTATTCAATATGGGCTCTCAATTGTCTAAATATTAACATTTTATTTCTTATAAGACACTTACCATTTATTATTGGTAACATCGGGCCTAAAGTTTTAAAAATTGGGCCTCCTGACGAAGTGGGACTTTACTATACCAGAAGTCCAGATTCATTATAACCCACATGGCACATGCCCAACAGAAAATTTAAAAAAAAAAGTGAAAAAAAAATGAAAGAACGAACTTTCAGATGAAGGCATATCTCGGAGATTTGGTGGCACGACCTTGAACGGTCATTACCCGCCATACAGTCACAGTTCTTACTGCTTTAACTACAATGGCTGCATTCTCTATCACCACTCCTGCTTCTCCCTGTCTTCTTCGACGTCGTTGCTTCCATACTCCTTCCCGTTCCACACATCTTCAGGTACTTCAGTATCAATTGTATCTGATTTTTATCATGTTCTACGCACGGTGAGGTTGAAACATGATTTTATACAATAGCAATATATTCTTTTCTTCGATTCCTGGCGGTTGAGACCAAGCAGTTGATGTGAAGCAGTGTTCATACTTACGGATTCCTAGCCCATAATTGTGTATTTATTGGATGTTTACTACATTTTGTGGCTTTTTCTTTCTTCATTTTCTCTATTCTGATGGAACCTTCAAGTAATTCTGCTTAATCCTATTTGCTTCTCCAAATTCAGGGTTCATTAGCTCAACCTTGCAATGCTATTTTCTGGATGCAGAGGTTAAGATCGTTTCCTCTGAATATGAGAAGAAGGTAAAAGTCGTAGCTCGACACTGTCATAGTAATAATTTGACGTGTATACTTGCTAGCGCCCAGACTTGCTAGCGCCCAGACTTATTGCACTTGAGTTACTAATTTAAGTGAGTCTCATGTATGGTTTACTTTAGTTCCAGTCTTTTGTGGTACGGTTCTCATATTGATAATGGGATCGTTGGTAAATTTACGTGTTTGGATCTAAAACAGGAGAACTTTGATATATGCAGTCGATCAAGAAGCTGAGGAAGCATTCAAGAAGACTGTGGAAATTGATAGGCTTATAGATATGCTAAGAGAGTCAAATCCTCAGGAAGTAAGAATATAGATATCAAAGTATCCCCCAGCCTTCCTTTTCATATTTTCCTTACTTTCGGTCATTAGTTTTAACCACATAAATAACGGACTGTGGTTTTGTCTGTAATTTGTCAGTGGTGCGGGGCATACTTGCCCGACCACCATTATACTATGTTCATAGTATGAACAGTTTTTTGAAATTGTGCTGCTATAATTTGCCCC
>QFDD01003062.1:0-19262 GCA_006871305.1 Vachellia collinsii | reverse complement strand
CCTCATGGTTGGTGAGAAGCTAATCTGAATTGATAAACTGATTGCTTAAACATTTTAGAGTCATGTTCTTGCAAAGGAACTAAGGTTTAGATGTATACATAGAAAAAATTATGTGTAATGAAAAATACAAATACGGCTTATGCAAAGATTTTTATTTTGTCTTATTGTTTAATTAGATTAACAGAAAATTATCTACCCGATCCAATTGGTTCCGGTTCGAGTACCAATATTTTGGCTCAGGTTTTGAATTCCATTTGGTCTGATGAGCATTCTCCTGTAGTGAATTTGTACCAATATTTTGGTTCCACAATATTCTTGTCATTTCATAGTTTCTAAAATCATGCATTAAAGTAATTTTTTTTAAATTGGCTCTTACATTTAGTAGCCATGGATTTAAGGTGTATAACTATAAATGATAATTCAAGAAAAAATAACCATAACATATACATTCGTATTTTTAATAGTAATATGTTTTGTGTGGGCGCGCACTTGTTGTCACACCCTAGGCCTTTCCTTATAATTCTAGAGAAAATAAAAAAGAAACAATAATTATGTTAAAATGATTTTACCCAATAACATGTTGCTTTTCTCGGCCAAAATAATAATAATAATAATAATAATAATAATAATAATAATATGTTGATTTTTATTTGGCCATCAAGATGTTGAATTATTAGTATCTAGACCGTGCATTGCATGGCATTGCCATGAATATTATCTTTTGATATAAATTTTATTTTAATTATATTTTATTTTCGTGTGTACCCAGCCAGTTCCCGCCATTTTCGGCTCAAAGAAACTCTCTCTCCAACTCCTCCTTCTCATTCTCCTTGCGGTGATGGTCCAAACTTTATTTCTCTTCCCATGAAACGTTTTCTGAGTACAAGCCTTTTTGTTCTTTTATTTGTTGATTTTCTGTCTCCTTCGATTTTCTGGCTCAACTTCCTCGTATCGTTTCCAGGTAATCATCATTTTCCTATGTCATGAGCACGTTTTCTGAGTTCCTTTTATTCCACGTTTTTGTGCAAAGCTTTTACGAATTCCGAATACGGTTCATGGTCGTTTATAGCATCTGATTTTGAGTCGCTATGGATTAAGAAGAAACAGATAAGTGCTTTTGAACCGGCTATTCATGCTGTATCCTGTTTTACTTCTTACACTTGGACCTTTTGCTCTTCGGTCTTAATACAGGAAGAAGTGGTAATCACTAATGACCTTTCGTAGTTTCATTGTGTTGTCAATCATTTTGGTATTTGGCTACCATGCATCGTTCTGCGATCTTATTTTACTTTCCATTCTAGACATGGTTGCATTTGCATGAGTTCTGATAGGGAAAAACGAATTATGATTCAAATTTGTATTTTTTTTTATCTGTCTGTCTACTTTCTTGCAACCTAATATTGATTAGAAGGTTCATGACTACGATGATGATATGTACAGTTTGTTTTATAATACATCACAGAGATTTGCATCTTATCTCTCTGACTAAAGATTTTATCCGTTTACATCATGTTTTATTGTTCTGAAGCTCTCCTGACTCTCTGTGTGTGTGTGGTGCACAATCTTACTCTTTCCCACCTCTCTTTTAATGCTCAGGTTTCTGCAGAGGATTCCATTGTGGATCAGTTTATGTATAGTAGGATTGAAAGAATAACCGCAAGATCTTGCACTCTTTTTGACTGACACCTAGATGATGCATCCAGAATTTTGTTTTTGTTCCCGAGAAGAACTTATATAATGTTGAAGTGTGAATCCTAATGAGTTCTCCAGTTGAAGTGGGCAGTCAAGGTGAAAAGCCCCAGAATGAGGGGCTTAAATTTGGCCTTAAAGAACTAACTTTCTTGTACGGTGACTTGGATCTGTATGTATTTGAAGCAAAAAATCTTCCAAATCTGGATCTTTCTTCTGAAACAATGAGAAAATGTTTCACTATGGGTAATACTTGTACCCCTCCCTTCATGAAAGCACGCAAGCTAAGCACTGGGAAATATCATGTAGATACTAGTGACCCCTATGTCTCTGTCGTTCTGGCAGGGGCTACTGTAGCTCAAACTCGAGTAGTTCGTAACAACGAGCATCCTTCATGGGATGAGCATTTTATTGTTCCAGTGGCTCACCCCGCTGAGAATGTGGAGTTTATTGTGAAAGATGATGATGCTCTCGGGGCTGACGTCATTGGAGTTGTACAAATACCTATTCAAAAGATTTTGTCTGGAAATACTATTAATGATTGGTTTCCAATTACTGGTGGGTTCTCAGTTTGCTCAAAAGGTCCTCCTGAATTACATATCTCCATTCAGTATAAGCCATTTGGAGCAAACCCTTCAGATAAATGTGGTATTGGAGCTGTAGCAGATCATCCAGGTATTCCTAACACATATTTTCCTCCTCGAACAGGAGGGAAAGTGACTCTTTACCAAGATGCTCATGTACCAGATGGGAAACTACCTGAAATTTCACTTGAGAAGGGAAAAGTCTTTCGGCAGGGTAAATGTTGGGAGGATATTTGCCATGCAATTTTGGAAGCTCATGAGCTGATATATATTGTAGGATGGTCTGTTTATCACCCTGTAAAGCTTGTCAGAGAACCAACAAGACCCTTACCTGATGGAGGAGAGCTTTCACTTGGAGAGTTGTTGAAATATAAGTCACAAGAAGGTGTCCGTGTGGTTATGCTGATCTGGGATGACAAAACTTCACATGACAATTTTTTTTTGAAAACAGTACTTCTGATTACCCTAATGATAAAATTAAACTCGATTTCTCTTTTGAAGTTTATATTGATTCATCAAATTCTGGGCACGTTCTTTTGTGTCCATGCCAGTATTGAAATTTCTTGATTATGCTTAATTGTGAAGAAGTTATTGAAAGGGGGAATATCCAATCATAGAGAACATTGAGACGGAGCAGAGTACACAATAGTTAATGTTTCTTTGTAAAGTATGAATTCAACCGAATGTACTTCTGGACTTTACTGTAACCCTCTATGACTTGATGCTAGTGTAATTTTAAAATAAACATTGCAATGTTTTACGCCTGCATCACTGAGATTTATAATTCTTGGGAAAAGAATAATTGATTAAATTGATTGCAGGATGGTGTCATGCAGACCCATGATGAAAAAACTAAGAAATTTTTTAAAAACTCCTCCGTTCATTGTGTGCTTGCTCCACGTTATGCAAGCAATAAGCTCAGTATTTTCAAGCAACAGGTATGAAATTCTTATGCTTACATACAAAATTATGTAGGATAAAAATATTGAGCTTGTTTTCTGTATAATCTCATAATCATTATCTTTTTACTGGAATAGTTTAATCATTAGTCATTTGTTTAATTGAATATTTTGATCCAGGTTGTTGGGACCCTTTTTACACATCATCAGAAGTGTGTGATTCTTGACACTTATGCTTGTGAGAATAAACGGAAAATAACTGCTTTTATAGGTGGTCTAGATCTATGTGACGGCAGATATGATACTCCTGATCATCGGCTCTTTGTTGATTTAGACACCATCTTTCAAAATGATATTCATAATCCAGTATTCCCTGTAAGTGGTTATTGTGCAATTGCAAAATTACATGGCTACTTTTTGTATGCATGGCGAGTCATTTTTTATATTGGCTGGGCTGCAGTGGAAGCCACATTCAACTAGGAATTAGTTATTACTATTGTTTATATGTTGTAATCTGTCTAGACATTTGGTTTACAATAAAACACAATGACATTGTGTAATCTATATAGCCGATCCCACGTAGTGGGACAAGACTTTGTTATGTATTATTCATATGTTGAGGAGTCTTTATAAGTGCATGCCTTATTTTCTTCGTTTATTCAACATTTTCTTGTGCCATATGTGTGTGCATAAGCACATACTAATTCATTCATTAGTGTGTTCCTACTTATATTTTTAAGTCATGTGTCATTATTTTCATCACTTTGAAACTATATGCATTTTGCCAAGGATGCAAAGGAGGGAAATGATCTGTTGAATTCTGTTAGGATAAGTATTAACTATGAACTTCTCAGATAAAAATATGCATGCCATCTCTAGAATTCCCATTTCTAGTAACTTAAATATGAGTCCAGTTTTTTACATGGCATTTCTCTCCACTGTGCCTTCATTGCAGTTCTTAACCATTTAAATCAAATTTTAATTGTATAGATTAATTTATACTTTTATGCACTTTCAAATATGAACCATGGAAATTAATTTGACATTCGACCATTAAAGTGAACCATCCATTTAGTGGAGAGAAATCCTTCCTTTCAAAACCCATGATCCCACTTTGTGAAGGATACATCACTACCTACTCCTCGACCCCACTGTGCTGAAACACAAAGCCTACTTGTCAAGTAGCACTGCGCAACAGATAACCAAAAAAAAAAAATTTAACATCAAAGAAAAACCTCTTCCTCTACACGGATCAAGCTGGTTGTTGGCATGCTCTAATTCTTGAAAGCTCATCAATCTTCATATACCACCAATGTACTGGGTTTTCTAAGTGGAGCACGTTGAAAGTGTTGTTGCTTACATTTAATTCCTCCTCCTTTTACTGGAATCTAGCTCTCAAGCCTAAGTTCATGCATCTATCGTGCAATTATTAGGAAGCATTTTCCCTAGTTGAATCAGCTGTAGGAAAGCGCTTCCATTTTCCCTAATTTTACATTGCATCTTATCGTTCATTATAGCAGAGAATTGTCTATAGAATGTCTTTTATAAACATAAGAATTTTTTTTTTTTTGGAAAAACTTGTGATTAATAAATAAAAACATGGAACGCAGATAACATACAATTTTGGCATTCCAGTTAAAGTGATATTTTTTTCATTTGAGATAAAATTAAATATCCAATTTGCAGAGTTTGTTTACATTTACTGATATTCTGGCATCGGCATGACTGTTGATATTGCTCATAAATAGCATCTGATTAGTTTATGCGAAACCATTGTACTCTGCAAATAAATGCTTGCCTGACTGGTTTGTCATGCACCTAGCAAGTTATCCTTTTGCCGTCTGATCTTTATGTTTCATTTTGAGGTTGTTTTGTATTTTTTTGTAAGTTAGTGATGACATCAGGACAATGTTCGTTCTCCATCTATTGATTTAGTATTTGCTACAATGTGTAATTATTGTCCACATGACTTTGTGAAAGATAGAAGGAAGGTAAATGCATGACTTGGCACCAAAAAGCTAGAAACTGAACAAGAAAGGTGCATGAAATTTCGCAGTAGTAGACTGTGACTGTGTAAATTGTGTTCTATGTGGTACAGTCAAGTACTAGAGTACCAAGGGAACCATGGCATGACCTACATTGTAAAGTTGAGGGTCCAGCTGCGTACGATATATTGACCAATTTTGAACAAAGATGGGGGAAAGCCAAAAAGTTGCGTGAATTCAAGCTAAAACGGGTGGCAAATTGGCATGATGATGCTTTGCTAAGGTTAGAACGTATGTCATGGATTCTAACTCCATCATCTGGCGCTGCTGGTGACCAAGTTGTTCAGGTAACTAATGAAGATGATCCAGAAAGCTGGAATGTGCAGGTATAAGCGAAATATGTTGACATTCAGTGACATGTATTGTCCTTCTTTAAAATACCCTATAAATTCTATGAACAACTATGAAATGCAGGTGTTTCGGTCCATAGATTCAGGATCTGTCAAGGGTTTTCCAAAGGATTTTGAGCAAGCTAAAGCTCAGGTGAGAACAAGACTGAATGTGATAGAGACTAAGATAACATGAGATGACTAAGTTCGACATTGAGTGCTATGGGATTCAACGAGAAATTTAAGTGGGCTGGTTCTCTCAACTTGATAGCTGGTTTTTTGGGGAGGATTCCCCATTCCACTTAAGCAGCCATCACAACGATGCCCACTTGGCCTCTTAAGATATATAGAATGGAAAGGACATGAATGAAGATTAGGAATAAACCAGTGATTTTAAGATAAAAATAATATTCCTGCTCTTACTTTCAAATGGTAAAAAAATAGTAGATTTCTTAAGTAAAGATTATTAAAACATGTTAAATATTCTGCAAATCGGATGAAAAGGGATTTTCTTTCCATATGTGTTACCGAATGTGCCCTAAGACTGATTACCTTTCTAAGGCTTAAAAACTATAGATATTTTTTAACTTTGTTTGGCAGTGTACTTTTACATGGTATTGAGATAAACTTATTTTGGTATTCCAATTATAATCCTGCTTTTCTGCAGCATCTTCTCTGCGGAAAGAACTTAAAAGTAGACAAAAGTATCCATACCGCTTATGTAAAAGTAATAAGATCGGCCCAACACTTCATATACATAGAGAATCAATATTTTCTGGGATCCTCATATTATTGGCCTTCTTATCAGCATGCAGGTAATTTGAGGAGAACTGTTAGCACCGCAGTTTTTTTTTTTTTTAAAAAAATTGTTTAGACTTTGTATTATCATACTTATTAAATGAAGTTACAGATTTGGTTTCGTGTGATTTGCGATTTTGTGTTCCCTAATGCACAAGTTTATAAGATATTTGTTTATTAGAAATGTAAAATGCATCTTAGCAGATGCATCTGTAAATCTATTAAAAGGCGCGACATAGGAGTCAGGACATTGTGAAAATAGTACCAGCTTGAGTTTCTATTTTATAATAGCATTTTGAATAAGAAGGCACTGATTATTATATTTTTATTGTTGACGTTCTGAAATATTATTGGTGAAGAGAAGCGGAGGGACCTGAAAAATACTCTGGATAATTCTCAAACCATAACCATATGATACAATTAGTTTACCTTATTAATCCTTTTTTTTTTTTTAAATAACAAGACAAGCAAAGCTTGGGAGTTTGGCAATTACAAAAAGTAGAATCAAGGATGGAACTTCTCTAAACAGAATTTAGGTGGTTCATGCAAATAACAGTATCCTGGAGTGACACTATGCACATTCTTGGCAGGCATATCAGCACAATCAAGTGCTTCCCTATGGCAGAATATAATCTCCACGTCAACGTCACTACCAAATCTAATAATATTTAAAACTTACACATGAATACACCCCAGGCCCCCAACAAAAGAACCCTTGACCTCAAGAGTCTGAAATAATGAAAGAGAGATGTTGTTTCTGCAGTTGGTAGAGTGAAATCCGGCTTGCCTCTGACCTTTCCATTGCACCAACACTTCGGTTATGATCATACCTCATTTCCTTCCCCTTCTCTTGTTGAAAATCTTTTCTGGAACTAAGTTTGGAGGCGGATCAAGCCAATTAATAGGCAGATGACGCTGTTTTACTAATGGATCAGGGCATAACATCAATAGGGAGTTATGAAAAGTAGGATGAATCCTTGATTAAGAAGGAAGTTCCAATTTATAAGCGACTTGACGTATCCTTTGGACGATTCTATAAGGAACAAAATATTTTGGTGCCAATTTTTGAGAGCTTCTAGAGGCTGCAGATGTCTGTCAATAAGGTTGCAGCTTAAGAAAAACCCATTGGCCCACCTCAAACTCCCTATCTATTCTGCTCAGATCTGATTTTTGTTTCATTCCGTTCACAGCCCTGCTTAAATGATGTTTGGGAATTGCTAAAGTCTCGACCCTTGCTGAAAAAGATCTATCAACAACTTATACAGGTGCATCTCTAGGTAAATATGGGGACATGTGCTTGGGTGGTTACTGTCCATATAGCAATTCATAAGGTGTTGGGGATTGAATAGTGGTATTATATCACCACTTAGGCAAGGACAGCCACTTCCACCAATCTTTTGGTCTCTCCCAACACGTGCACCGCAAGTAATTCTCTAGACATCTTGAAGTGCCCATCTGTTTGAGCATGGTAGGAAGAAGTTATTTTTTGTTCTATTGATAACATAAGTGCCCTTTTAGAATAGCGGTAGATGCTATTTTTCTAACGTGATTTAGAGTCTACAAGGTAAATATGTGAGATGAGTTTTGTCAAACATTCTTTCCAATACTCACACTAACAAGGTCTAATTCTTTTTTTCTAAAAAAAAATTTAAAAGTTTTTTGTTATTTTATACAGTTACCAATTGGGATTTCAATATATAAATTTGCATTTGTAAAACACATGACTTGTAGATTTTGTTAGGGCATATATAATGAAAGTAATTTTGTGCAAAGTCCATGAATTAGTCTTAACCGTTTTTTTTTTGGGGGGGGGGGTTGTGGGGGACCTAATAATTGAGAGGAGTGATTTTCTGAGGGTTGGGCAGAGTAACTGATTATTGTTATCACCAATAATGGTCTAAATTATTTATTACTTTCAGTTTTAACTTCTCACCTAAAATTACTACAATAATTTTTACCAAAACTTTCGTGTGAAAGAGTCTTTCTGATAGTTTGTTTTTCTTAACAGGTGCTGATAACTTGGTTCCAATGGAGTTGGCTCTGAAAATTGTCAACAAGATCGATGCAAATGAACGGTTTTCCGTCTATGTTGTCATACCAATGTTTCCAGAGGGGCCCCCAACTAGTAATGCTGTGCAGGAAATCTTGTTCTGGCAGGTCAGGTCATTTTCCAGCCTGTATCCCTTTCTATGAATTTTGAGACTTAGCAATTCTTGTCCTTCTTCGTTGCTTAAGTCAGATAATCATCATAGGCTGACTATTATTTGTTCCTGAACTTATTATTAATTGTTGATGATCATCCATATTTGTGATGGGTGAGAATATGATCTTATACTATATCTGAAGGTGGATTTACAAGTTCCACTTTCTGTTAACATAATCTGGAGTCAAATATTTATCAATTATCATTAAAATACTCAAAGTACAAAATTTAGTAGAAATTATGCACATTTTTTGTTTTCTGTTTTGGCTGATTGAAAAATTGCTCCTTTTTCCTCTACAAGTGGTTGGGGAATAATGAACTCACAAGTAAAAGGTTGGGTCTGGGATGTAATCATGTAATCTTTACGTTAATACATCTCAATGAGTTATAAAGATTTTTCGATTCTATAAACTGCATACTTGCTACAAATTTACTTCTGTCTTCCTCACATTTGAATGACTACAGGGACAGACAATGTCTATGATGTACGGCATTGTTGCAGATGCCCTTAAAAGAAAAGGTCTATCTGATCAATACCATCCCCAGGATTATCTCAACTTTTATTGCCTTGGAAAGCGTGAACCTCAATCTGGTCGCAGTTTGATATCAATGGAAACAGCTGACCATGGTCTGGTATATGCCAAACTACCCTTTATTTGCTAAATGTATTGCATGCAGTTGTGAAAACCATGGTTTTCATGATAAAATGAGCACAAATCACCAGCAGTTAATTCATTGCTGTGTTTTCTCCTTCAGAAATGTTGGGGGGTTTGCAAATAGAAACTCACGTGAACTTCTCATCGTCTTGGAATTTAAAAGCAGCTTGTATTGTCATATTGCGCTGGCTTTTGTTTATGTTATTAAACATTGAAACATGAGGAAAATGTAAGAAGCCCTTGCTAATTAAGGAAACATAGAGCAGTGTTTAACCCTAGTGTCAGAGTTATGCTATTTCTGGTTTGATCTTCATTTAGTTTTCAAATTTGCACTAGGTGTGTGAAGCATAAGGATGAAAAGGTTTTGAAATTGTAGATATAAGGCACAACCTTCTAACTTATAATATAAAACTACAATAACGAAATATGTTATTGAATGACAAGTTTAGTTTGACTTTTAAGTGTTGTGCTCGGGATGTGAGATGTCCTTTGTTAGATTCTTGGATATAAACAAGATATCTTCATTCTTTTGGATTGAATAGGGCGCTCAACCATCAATGTTTAGATGAACAATGGAGACTAGAGAGGGAACATAGAACTTGCAAAATAATGTTTGAAAATTAAAGTTCGTTTGAATTGTTTTGTTCAGGCCAGATAACATCATACTGAATAGAATTTCCAAGTCAACTTAACCCATAAATTGGCGATTAGTTGGGTCGAGTCCATTGGATTGGCTCGTTTGAAGTGTTCTTGATACATGTGTCTGTTTAAAAGTGATTGAAGAAAAGTATGTTGAATAAAAAATGGAGGTAAGCATGATTGCTAGCTCAGTGTTAGCCAATTATGAATCTCTATTTAAAGAATGTATTTGATTACTTAATTCAATTATTTAACCTCTAAATATTAGAGGGAAAATAGGTGGAGAAGTAGAAAATGTAATTACCTCTTATTGTCTTCCCTTCTGATTCTTAAGCTTTCCAGAGCGTGACACATACGTTATAGTGTCAATGTCCGTGTCTCTCAGATTGGTACACTATACTAGCTCATATTTGTGTCCCTTTTTTCCTGTTTCCTCATTCAGGCATCGGTTTACAAATATAGACGTTTTATGATTTATGTTCATGCCAAAGGAATGATAGTTGATGATCAATTTGTAATCCTGGGATCTGCAAATATTAACCAAAGATCCTTGGACGGTTCAAGGGACACAGAAATTGCTATGGGTGCCTATCAGCCTCACTATACATGGGCAAGAAAAAATTCTCATCCACACGGTCAGGTTCGAATTCCAGCTTTACTTGTTGGTTAATGCGCCAGAGCAACAAAATTGGCTAATGTAAACCTTAATTTGAAAATGGAAGTAAACATATAATCCCAATTCTTCTCGGACATGTATGCCAAAGTTTTTGTTTGTTCACACACGAAACACCGCCTATCCAACAAATGTTATGAATGTTAACACAGTAGATGAGTCAGCATCATTCATTATCATCCCCCTTTTTCCTCTTTAGTTATTGGGAGATCAACAATGATATTGGTTTGTGTAGGTGTATGGTTACAGAATGTCACTCTGGGCTGAGCACCTTGGTGATCTTGAGGATACTTTCAAGGAACCAGACAGACTCGAATGTGTTCGACGCGTTAATGAAATCGCTAAGAGCAACTGGAACGCATATGTGTCTGAGGAAGAGAAGGAGATGAGGGGGCACCTGATGATGTATCCAATTCAGGTTGCCAATGATGGAAGAGTTAGCGCCTTGAAAGATTGGGAGAACTTCCCTGATGTTGGTGGTAAAATTCTTGGATCACCCAACGCTCTTCCTGATACACTAACCACATAATTTGGCACACTTTGACTAGAAAGAAAAGTAATATAGCTTTTAGGAACAAGTTCCTTTACCATTTGGTTTGTTTTAGTAGATGGAAATTCTCATTCTTTTGCTTATCTGTAACATCTTTTATATATTTTTGTAATTATCACCTAACAAATTCTAGTTGTTTTTGTTATTTTTGTTAAATTTAGGGATGCAATGATCATATTTCATTGTCAGAAAATTTAAAAAAAAAAATGCTATTCCATTCTGTATGTCAAACTAGAGAGCTCTATTCATACATATTGCCTTTTCTCTAAAGATCAGGCGTGATGTTACTTAATAAAGTTTGTTTGGTGACTGCCAATAATCGCAGCCCCCGTAAAAAGGTAATAATGGGTAAGACATTTGTTCTGCTCATATTCTTTTAAGAAATATCAGATGTTGATGGGTCATTGTATATTTTGTAATTGATTGAACTGAAAACAGAAATTTGTGGGATATGTAACATGTCCCTTTTTTTTTTTTCCATTCTCCACAGCAGCAACCAAGAGTGGAAGAAGTGGACAATGTTTTGCTTTTTGTGTGTTTAGAAATCTCTTCTTTATGCCTATTTAGTGAAATAAACCTTTGTTGTTATTATTGTTCTAGTAGTATTTTATTTTATTTCTTCAACACAATTATTATCCTATTAGAAGCAATTATGTTCAATACATTGTCTGATATTAAATATGTACATTTCTTCTAATAAGACTTCAAATTTTGGTTTACCACATTGTAAGAGACTAATTCCTTCCGTTAAACACAATGTTGTTATTGCTGTATTCTAAATCAGGATTTCTTAGCGTGAAAAGAAGGTCTTTATGAAGTATGAACAGAATGTTTGTATTAAATTAAAAAACTTGTTGGCTCACTGTCACTCGGCAAATGTCATTTCAAAATCTACTGAGAGGCAAAATGATATCTTGGGACCATGAATTTTTAACATACAGCAAGAAAGCCCAAGTCCTTGGTAGGCTTTAAAGGAAATACTTGCAAGACAAAAAATGCCCCTGATTATTAAAGATAACATATCTATTATCTAATAAATCATTCTTCTTCCCATCTTAATTGCCTTATTTAGGTGTGCATCTCTAAAACTATAGGCCTCCTTGGCTCCATTTTTCAACTTCAACAAATGTGAGATATTGCAAAGGGTAACCACTATTCTTCCACTCTTCCCCTCTTCTTCCTCTCTTTCTTCTCTTGTCCTTTCTCTGCCTTTTTTTTTCAGATCTGTAGAAGTTCACTGTTTTTTTAAAAAAAAAAAATTGATGGGGTGTATGTTCGCCCTTTAGGCATTGAATTAAAATATTCCTATATTAGTGTTCTTGTTTTATCCAAGTAGTTTATTGGAATTGTTGGTCTAATTTCAAGCAATTTTTTTTTTGGCGGCCGCTGGGGAGGGAAGGGGGGGATTTTAAATGTATTAATGTTCTAATGCGTGACAGTGGACTGAATCATCCTTTTCAAAGTGAAATCACTCAGACTCGTCAGCTGATATATGCAGGAGGTAACATTAAGGTATCTCACTCGTGTAGGGAATCAATTATGTGTGCTGATATTCTTGCGAAGAAGGGAATTGATGTTGGTCTTGATGGGGTGTTTTTCCATTATCCGCCACAATGCTGCTGGACTCAGTTTTGGAAGGATAAGGATCTTACTTATGAGATCCCTCGTTACCCTGGATAGTGGGACTTGTCTGTTTCTCTCTTTCTCAAGCCTAGGGCTTGCCTTGTATAATTTTTAAAAAAAATGTTTGATTCCTCTTTCCTCTCAATTTTTTTGGTATAAGACCTAATACTAAAAGCCAAGCATTTTTTTCTTGAAGAAGAAAATTCAAGTCCAGTTAATTAGGCATTTTAAAAATGAGTTTGTTCTAAAAAATGTTCCCATCCTGAAAAAACTAGCAAAAACTCGCCCACACGTTGTGTGGGAGGATATATCATATCCATTCAATTAAAAAAAATGTATGTAGTTTTGCAACCATCAATGACTAGTAACACTAGGGGTAGGATTAATGAAAGTATAATTTGTTCTACAATGCTCATTGAGTCCAATTTATGAATTAATTACAAAACTAACATGTAGATAATTGGACATGGTCATATGATGGTGGCACGTTTCAAAATATTTCCTTGTACACTATGTTCATGGTTGTTCTCGTAACAGTCTAGCGCCCCTCCATTGCAGGTATTGTCCTTGTTTGCAGTCGTAACTAAGAGCAGGTTTTGTTTCCCTAGGTGTAGCCGTAACCATCTAGAAAATGCATCCACGAGGATAAGGAATTCGTACCTTTATAAGGCATGCTTTATTCCCCCTTCTTAACTAGTGTGGGACTTATGTAAGGGAGGGGCATTAGGCTGTTACAAGTGGTATTAGAGTCAAGCCTCCAGTCGGTGTGCCAACGAGGACGTTAGGCCTAATAGGGGGTGGATGTGAAGTCTCAAATCGGTTAGGAAGGGGAAGGAATCATGCTTTATAAGGTTGCAAATACCTTCCTCTTGTGGATTTATTTTCTGGGTGGCTAGTGATTGCACCAAGGAAAACAAAACCCTGCTTTTAGTAACAATTGCAATTAGAGACAATATATGCGAGGGAGCGGCGTTAGGTTGTTACAGTTCTCTTCCCAGAGACTTTGTTTTTTGAGACATATTTTTAAGCCTTCCATGCTCCTAATTCTTGAAAAAGCAACGTCAATTTGACTGTGTGCAAAGCACAAGTTTCAGGAGGTAAGATCCAATGTTGCGTAATGACTATTCTTGACTTTTGTTAATAGTCATGGCAAATGATATAGTTACAGGGAACTATCTTCTCCTCATTCTAAAGGGCAATCTATTTTCTGAAGGATTCATGTCCACTCTATGAATTAATACCTTTTGGTTAGGATTGGAGCCATTCAATGAGATTGCTTCAATAAAGCATATCACTGGGAATGAATGCCAAAAAATTTGCAAATATTTTACGAATTGCTATAGAACAATGTTAGTCTCTTTGACAATTGGACAATCTAATGCAGACTCTCCAATAAAGGATAGTTCTTGGAATGCATAATAGAATTTATGCAGATAGTTAATGAATGCCCATAGAACAGTACAAAACTCGGATAGAACATGGTAATCTAGTGCATACTATCAAATACAAAAGTTCAAATACATTGTTATTTTTTGAAGTGAGTAAACCTAACTACACAATTATCTAGCAGGAAGTTAAATAGTTCTCGGACGACGTGTTCACACAACCTTACAGTATAATATGATTAGCTTCATAATGGAACTTTATCAAGGACTTGTAAAATTTTAATGGTGGCATTGAATAAGGCATTTGGTCAGAATCTGAGATGCCATAGCCTAGTCTCGCTTGTATAAATAGGCATATTGGTTAGAAACCAACCATACAGTTAGAGAGTTTTCTTTATTCAGTAAACATCTTACTTCAAAAAAGATGACCATATTCGAGGTGTTTTTAGAGAAGAGGATCACCTTCATATGGATGGATTGCAATGTTCATTACCTTCATATTAGTTGCTGACATTGGACGTATTTGGAATGCCAAACTTTATTCGATCAAGAATCTCCATACACACGTTAGAGGGAAGCAACATCCAAGCTGCAACACCTAGTAGGTATGAAATTTGCTACATAGATTTTAGATGGATTTTTGGAGTCATCAGATCAAATGGGCTGCGTTGCATGGAGTGGGACTTAGTTGAAGACTTTCGATGCTTAAGCAAAAACAAATACCTCCATCTGTTGAGTCAATAAGAACCATACTTGCAGGTGAAAATGCCCATCATTCTCCAACAACATTTGGTCATCAAGAACTTGTGGTCAAATTCATACATAAGGATTTGACCATCATATTTAAGAACTCGACCACATGAAGTAGTCACTTATTTCCTTGTTATTGGTACAACTGAAAGCAACCACCTTCAAGATCTTTCCTCGTAAATCCTTTGGGAAAGCAAAACACATACGATAAAGGTTTGCTGCTTGAACTAATGCGATAAGCATAACGGTGGCGTCAATGTACATTTGGGGTCCAACTTGTTCATATTGGGAGTTTGTTAAAGAACACCATATATACAGGTTGATATTTTTAATGTCTAGCATAATGCATTGGTAACCCTTTTTTGTAAAATATGTAATTTTTTTTATGTCTATCAAAATGCATTGGTATCACCAAAGAAATAATAGTAGGGCATCCTACAAAACAAATAGAAAAAATGAAGAAGCATGTATTGCTAAAGTGATCATGTATTGTGTAAGGTTGGGTTAAACACCGCATTAACAAATGAAATAACAATCGGGCAACATACAAAACAAACATAAAAAATGAAGAAACATGCATTGTTGCAGTGATCATGTATTGCATAAGTTTGGGTTAAACATTGCATTACCAAAATGGAACGGAACCAACATACCTAGCTCATCTAGAAAAGCAGAAATTATGTACTGTACAAAGACAAAAGGTTTAACAGTCCCAGAATGTGAATCAAACTTGTCTTTGACATAATCTACACACAGACCGTACAGATACACCATAACCTAGTCCTTTGCTCTGACATATTAAAAGGGTGTGTGACATTTAGATTTACAACAAATTAGCTTGTCAATAATCGAAAATATAATTTCTTACCAATTGCTTGATTTCATGCAGGTTTCTAACACTAATACAAGTTCCCTCTCCATAAATCCCTTGAAGGATGTGATAGTGACTGGAGACGAGTATTTAGCATAACCACAAATATTTGTCATTTTAAAAGGGATAACTAATAAATAAAAGGTTAAGTCCATAAGCATGAAATTTATGGTAGTCACATTAAGGAAGTTAAGTGAAACCAAGAGACTATGTTTATTGAATAAGCTATTATCATCAAGGCCCTACGACGTATGAGACGGGGCTTTTAAAATAAAGTTCATTAGTGGGATTGCAGCACTAGTATCATATAATTGAGAAGAGAGGATGAATTCGACATGACGATATGGGTGCATCCTTAGTCCACCTTCAACAACCATGAAACCATACATTTTGTAGGTGAACCTCTTTGTCAACAGAGGAAAAAATCTATCCATCACTTCTTGAATTTTTAGTAATGACATCAACCATGATTCCTAATATTAAAATGTAGAGTTAAGATATAAGGAAACATGAAATAAAAAGGTTACAACTGGACTAACATTATAGCATACATGCTCATCTTGCAATAGCACATCCATCGTTGTCACAACTTTCATCATCTTTGAGTTCTCACCAACTACAATGAATTGCCCAATTATGATAATGTATTCAGCTATCACCATAACTCCTAATAAGAAAAACCCAGAGTGAAGTCCCAAGAATGTGGATAAGCTCATGGTGTGTGCCTCCATTTTTAGATCAAGAGAAATGAGGACAATACTAAATCATATGATGTTATGCTGCCCTCAGCACCACAACTTATAGATAAGGCAAGTGAAATGCCGCTGCATTTAAATAGTAGCACTCTGATGAAGACGAAAGAGGCATAACTAAGTACACTTACATGGCAAGAAAGTGTAGGGCATTTTGAAACATGTCATGCGTTAGAACTTTGGATGGTCCTACCTGGATGGGTACACATACAGACGCAGAGTCATGTGAGTGCACTCACGGAGCCCAATGGACGAAGGGAAACTTACGTGTGGAGCCAAATTTTCCTTAGGAATGTGTATGAAGCCATGTGTTAGTAAGAGAGATAGCTTGGTTGAAGATATTTGAAGTGTTTTGTTGATGCACCCCTTCAGTTTCCTTGGATTGATAATTTTATTCTAAAAAAACACAATAAAAATAATAGTGCAATAAAATATCAATTTAAGAAGATGATGCTATTTTAAGAAAAGAAGTGAGGACCTATTAGATTAAAGAATTGGTTGTAATTAAGGGTGGAAACAGGTTAGGCGGCCTATCAGGGTCCTGCGACTTGGCCTATAAAAGCCTGCACAGGTTAAGCCTTTTACAAGCCCAGGCCTAGGCTTCCTGGGAAGCTTATTAGGCCTATCAGGTGGCCTAGGATTTTTTTTTATATATACACTATTAAAAATATAGAGAAGAGTTGGGCATGAGAGGAATCAAAGTTAGAAACTTAGTGATAACTAATTGTGATTTTACCATTGGATCAACCTATCTCTTGCCTAACTATTATGCATTTTCTATAATTAAAACCTTATTTTGAATTACAATAATTATTCTAGGGTTAGGTTTTTCATCCATTTCCATTTGCTTCTTCCCTTGGGTTCTTTCATTTAGCCTCATCGAGTCATCTTATATGGTGAAACACACCCAACTTCACCCTCGTCGTTACTCATCAGCTTAACTCTGATCGCCCTATCACCGTCACTGAAACATAGTCCCCTTGCTTCTTCCCTTGGGTATTTCCTTACTGTCCAGGCACCCAGCGAAAGGCGAAGGTCGAAGAGCTTTCCATTTGAAGTTTCTGAGTAACGGTATCGCTAAGAGCTTGTTGCTCAACGGTCACTGGTGACTGTTAGGTAACCATTCATATATATATATATATATCTTCAGCATTTCTTAGATTCAGGTGTATCTGCTTCAAAGGGACAAGTCAAAGGTGTTAGAGCTTTGGAAAGAAGCAGATGAATACTTATATGCCTGCTTGTGTGTGTGTGTGTACATACACGACTGAATTTTTTGCCTGTTTTTTTCCAATGCCTCCCATACCCTTGATCTTCCCTTTCATAGGTTCACACAACCTTTTTGCTAATTCAGATCAGCAACTTCTTCTTCTGGTTGAGATAGGTAGGTATGCATGTATCATAATTTACTATTGGATGATCATCCTCAGTAATTCTGATTAGTGAAAGTTCCTGCTTCTAGATGGGGAATTAACATGGAAAATTCAATTTTCAAGTGTTTGAAGGCTTGGGGGATTGAAAATAAAGTGTTTTCCGTGTTGGTTGACAATGCTTTGTATAATGACTCTTGTTTAAGGGCTCTTAAGGATATCTTACCATTTAGTAGCTCATTACTTTTAAGCGGTACCTTGTTTCACGTTAGATGTTGTGCACACATACTAAACTTGCTGGTGCAAGATAGCCTTAATAGAATTAAGGATACTATCCATAATATCCGTGATAGAACCCCATATTTACATGGTTTTCTTGAGTGTTTTATGATGTTTTATAACACCTTTACCCTTATTTTGCATGCATTTATACCATTATTGATTATATTGATTCATGCATTGCATTGTACTTAGTTAAGGGTAAAAATGGGTCATTTATCTCATCCAAACTGTGAATGCCTTGATCTTTAATTCATTTAACTTCTACAAAGATCTTTGCCTTTAATTGTAGGCATTTGGAGGAGATTTGAAGACCCAAAATGGAGTATAGAAGGAGCCACAAGTTCATCAAGAGCTAATAATAATCACAGGAGCCCTCTGCCACTATTATGTCGCGACTCAAATACTCCATGTCGCGACGCAAATGCTCCATGTCGCGACGCAAGTGCTTATTGCTGAAGCTGCGCGTTTTGGATTAGGTCACTCATCTGCTACATATATATAGAAAGCAAGCCACCACGAACAGAGAAGCTCCCACTCTGCAGATTTGCAGAGGAGAGGCTCCAGCACTGCCCTCTCTCAACTCCAACTTCCCCATCCATTTCCTCTTCCATTTTCCACCATTTTCCAGCTTCTTCCACCATTCCAAACCGATTAAACCTTCCCCATCACCTTCTTCTTCACATTTTCCACTCCTCCTTTTCACCCCTCTCATGGCAGAAATCTCCTGTGGTTGCAGCTGCGTTTTGGAAGCAATGAGAGGCTAAATCCTTAGTCTCTTGATGAGGGAACGAAGCTTGAGTTCATGGGCTCATTAGGGAAGTTTTTCTTAGTCTTGATCTATGTTTGAACTTGTGTTAGTAATTTCTAGATCTAGGAATTTCTACTGTCATGTAAACCTTTATCACAGATTTGTGATTTTGTGATTGGACTATGTATTTGGATTGGATGGTGTGTTTATGCTGAATTACATATATGCATTGCAGTTGTGATTAATCCATTGCATCTAATTAGTTGTCAATGATTGTTGATAGTTAATGGGTGTGTTTGGATTCTTTGGTTGTTGATTGACAATCATTGGAGCATTTGCATCATCCATTCAATTGCACTCTAAGTGGTTTTAAACAATGTTTTAAGAGTTGGTAACTAACTTGGATCCAAGTGAGT
>QFDD01003061.1:0-21037 GCA_006871305.1 Vachellia collinsii | reverse complement strand
GAGATGTTGCCGGAGGACACGTGTGCTGCGGGGATTGGTGGGAGGGTTGTACTTTCGTGCAGAGTTAAACGCGTTTAGGCGCTAATGATTTTGTTTTGTAACCGCAAATACTAATCCTTTTCGTGACCCCTCTCCTCTTTTCAATGAGGCCTTTCATTTATCGTGAGGGACAAGGACAAGGCTCGTGAAAGTGGCACCGCCTCGTAATTTCACCCCTCCCACGGAGGTTATTCTCGGCATTTCACATGGCTGCGTTTTGTGGCTTTAGATGGCTTTGGGTCAATTACTCTGCTGATTTGTATGTGTGTGATTGCGTGCTTTGTTTGAATTATGTCAGCCTACGATTTTGACCAAGCTATCATGTTCATCACTTCCTTAATGTACATGATAGAATAAAATTTATTTCCTCCTCTTCGCATTCTAAATATTTGATCTAAAAAGATAAATTACTTTTTTTTTTGGTGTAATTCAGAGTATTCCAAAATCATTTAGGATTTGAGACTAATCTTTTTCAAGTTGAAAATGTTAAGATTAAAGTTTTTTTTAGCAAGTGCGCTTTTCGGACTTCAACATGTGTTCTTCTTTTTATAAGGGTAAGACCGTTTACTATCTCAACTAACAGATTGTTTGTAATTAAAAATTTACTTTGATCATAATTTCTAAATGTAAGACTTTAATTTACTCTATTTTTTGAATTTATAATTTTTTTTATTGAACCATTCTCATTGGTGGTACTATTTTGATCTTATTTATAACTTATTTTCAATATATTTTATCATAATAAAGAAAAAAAATTAAATTTTATTAATTTTTTGTTAAATTCAATAACTTTTCAAGTATCCATATTTAAATATTTAACATACACTATATTTCAAAAGTGCAAAGTCCACACAATAAAAATGAAGGTAAAATTGTACATACATAAAATTTAATAGCAAAACTTACGTTTTACAAATAATAATCTAATTAGCCAATTTATGTAATCTCTGTACTCGAGGATTTAATATGTTATTTTAAATGAAATAGATCAATGTGTAAGAATACCCTTTTAAATAAATTATACATAATAAGGTAAAGAAAGGTTGGGTTGGGCCTCATTGACACAATTATTCTGAGCATAGTTAGGTCAAAAATCAAATGAAGTCCAAAATTGGGCAAAAAAACTAATTTGTTGAGTTAAACTGAGAAAATAATTCTTTCTATTAGTAAGAGAAATAAATTTTTAATAATAAAAATTTTTAGAAAGATAAGTTGCATAAAAAATATTATTCCAAGATGCATTATAAGATTAGTATGTAAGAATTATTTAAATTTATTATATATTGATTATCTCTATTGATGTGATTATAGATTCAGTTTTTTTTAATTTTAAACAATTAATTTAATTTTTTTAATTATGTATGAATCTAGAAACAAATTATTATTCCTATGTAAATGTGTATACGATTTCAGGTTAGCTTTATGGAAAAAATTGGAATAAATGTGAGAAGGAAGAGGACAAATGAGATAGCACAAAAAGGAAATATTATGATTGGGAAAATTTTGTTTTGACATGGATTTCTTGAAATCATTTTAGGACACATGTGAGATAATGGACCCCTTTTATTTTTTTAGTCAATTTTTATTCGGAAAATTTTTACTTAGTGACCCAAATTAAATTTTATATAAACATAAAAAAGAGTTTTGAAAATTAAATTGCATGTATTCCAAAGTTTCAAAAGTTTAAATACTTAATATGGATGCTGATTAAAGAATTAATAGTTTACCGATTGTCTATTTTTACATACACGAATCATACATTTTTTGTGTGTTTGAATTCGCTATGAGTATTTCTCAAGGTTATTGCTTATATTCTTTTTTCACTCACCAATCCTTAAAGTTATAAAAGTAATTAATTTACGTGTACTTATAGTTTCATGTGATTTTTAATTAGGACTTTATAGTTTTTCTTCTTTTTTATTAGGTCCCCACAGTTTCTTTTGATTATAAATATTGATCTATAAACTTATAATTTATTGTAAGAGAAACATTGATGTTGTTAGTAGCTAATATATATGTGACTCTCACTCAATATATATCGTTTGTTTTTGTCATCACATGGATTTAAATAAACTAAAGTTATCAAATTTTAGACGAGATTTAGGTGCAAAGAGACAATTAAGAGTATGATAATTTTTATTATGTTGACAATAAATAAATTTTATTTTATTTTTAAAAAAACTCATTTTATTTTAATTTTGTGACACCTTATATATGCCATTTAGTCTACATCCATATTCACTATCACTAATAGATTATGAGCAAGAAAATTAATGTCTATAATCGACCAAATTGTAACGAGGCAGTAGTTAAAAATTAGGTGACATGATTAAGGGCCTACGGTTAATTAAATTATTTTTTTATAAATCTGGAGTCGTTAATTTACTAACAACATGACTTCATATAATCGCGTGACAAACACAAAATGCAAGAATAGGAATATTATTATAAGTTAATTTAATTGCATGATTTGTTGAATAAGACACCAAACGAATGTTCATTCATGAGCTTTCTTTAATTTTTGTGCAAATTTTGTTTTTTTTGTCTGCCCACTTTAATTTGTTCCCTAGTGCTTATTTTACTTGAAATTCTGTCAACATTTATCATGCTGTATGTACATTAATATAATGATAAATAATAATTATCAATAGTAAAATATACAACCTTGGTGTATGGAATTTTTTTCTTTAAGTTTTCGATGACATATATGTTTGTTTATTTACAAGGGTTAATGTGCAAGTATAAGCTTTTGCTACGAGTATGTTCAACAAAGTATTCTTTTTAGAGTTATAAAAATACTCATGAGCATTAAAAATATCATTTAAAAAAAATACTAGGGCCACTAAATATAATCTAATACCATTACTTTTTGTTATGTGATTTACACTATTTTTGTATATGTATATATATGTAACGGTGTTAACTCATATTTAATATTCATTTCTTGCAAAAATTTTCAATAATCATAATATATTTACTCTCATTTTAAATGTTGATGGGTATTTTTAGCCTTTCAAAAACTATATGACAGTGAACTGGCGTGAAGTGGAAACTCATGATAACAATGTTATAATATTTTGAAAACAATTTTAATCCATTATTTTCATTTTGAAAACAATTTCACTATTTTCAACAAAAACAATAATAATTTAATTCAAATTTTTCCTTTTTTGCCAACAGAAAATCGTTAACTCTGTGTGTATGTTTGTAGATAAAATTTTTTTTATGGGTCATGTTTTTTTCATGACTTTTCTCTCTCCTCACCTTTAATAAAAAATAATGATAACAATAGAATAATAATTTAGTATATTCATATTTTTTATTGACACCATTTTCATATTTATATGTGGTTTTTGCTTAAAAAATTTATAATATGCTGTAGTATATAGATAGGAATATTCAGGGGGGGGGAGTATATAGATAGACATATATTTAGTATTAGTATAAAATATTAGATAGTTGGAAAAATAAAAAGAAATTAGTTAAATTGAAAACTATTAAACCAATAAAGTATGGTTAATATATTTATACGTTTATTAATAATGAATCTGATATATATATATATCATTATCACAAATCACATTATTCACAAGTATCACTGTATGACTCTTCCACATCATGTAATAGACAAGTAAATGCGTCTAACACACACACACACACACAAAATAAATTGGTTGAATTCCAAAGTAATATGTTTTAATAAAAAAGAATACAAAGTGACTGACTTTGGGACAGATTCTTAGATAGTTGGTTGAGGGGCAGTGTCAGGAGGGGCATTAAGAATAATTTATAAATAGAAGCAGAGTATAGTTTGTTGAATTCACGATTTTTGTCTGTGTAAAACAAGCTAAAAGTCATTTATAAATAGATCAGATGAGTAATAAATTAAAGATAAAGGCATATAATATGAAAAATTTAATGATGTAATTTATAAATAGATTGAAATAAATCTTCACCTCAGTTTTTATCCTATAAATAGGATTAGAGGAGTATTTCATCATCATTAAATTTTTCTATTCATTTTCTTTCCCACTCTCTCCTAGCAGTAATGACAATACTCCACTTGTCCAATTTATAAGTTTTTAAATCCTATTTATATGTTACGTTATTAATTTTTTTTATGAATATACAATTTTACCCTTTGTTTATTATTGTGTTGACTTTATTCTCATGTGATATAATATATATTAAATATTGATAAAGTTAAAAAGTTATTAAATTTTAAGATAGATTTAATGGAGCTTTTCAAATTGATTGATACTATTTGGTTTGAGGAAAAGATTCTATGAGAGATACTCCCTCTTGTATACAATATAAGTCACTTTAAGTCTTCAACTAGTCTATGAGAAACAAGAAGTGGTTATTTAACCCATTAAATATATCTTACATTAATTTTACTTTTATTAAATGAGACTTTGAAGGAGAGAGAGAAATACAATAAGTCACTTATTAATTATCAGGAAATTGATTTATATTGTAGATCAAGTTATTTTTTTATATAACTTATATTATGAATCAGAGTAGGGAGCATACATATTTAATACATGCATTTATCATCTAACAATAGTACTATACGTTGAGGGTCCAATATTTATTTTCTGAAACTTATAAAATGAAGAAGATATTTAATGAATCACCATCATGATGATATGTTCATATCAAAGGATCCAATAATTATAACAATCTTTAACCTTTATGTACAGTATGTGTACGTGAGTAAGTGCTTCACATGGATGAATAAATTGACATTGATTCAGTTTTTCAAAGATTAAATACTGCTCCATCCTGCTCATGATGATTATAACAGTTCTTCCCCTTCATGTCCATATATACACTCCCCTTTGTACACATTACTTGTCTGATGGTATTTATAAATTTTTTTGTTTTAGTTACAAATCATGTAATTAAAATTTCTATATGAATGTACAATATAAACCTTCATTTATTATTGTATTGAATTTACTCTCATGGGGTTTAATGTATTTTAAATATACAGAGTTAATAAAGTTTAAGGTTTTTCTTATTTTAAATAAAAAATACTGAAAGTGACTTATAAATAAGATTTAAGGAGTATAAATCACATCTATCTCATCATAACCAAAGAGAGGTAATTGACTCAATAATTTTGTTTGAAAATGAAACATTTTTTCAACTTTAACTGTACTTAAGAATGTAGAAAACATTATGTTAGTCTTTAAGCCTTCTCTTAATTCATTAATCACCCTCAAGGGACTTGGATCGAAAATTTCTTCTAGAAAGTGCCCAACCAACCAATGGGAGTATATATATATAAACTATATATGGATATTAGGCTTTGAGATATTAATCCTTTGTGGCTTAATTTGTTGTAAGAGCTGATAATAATATTGGATCCATATATTTTCGTCATTCGCTTGTTGCCTGTAGGATTGCATTTTTGTTTTATTTATCAGAAGGTTGTTCGTTGTACCTGATAGATATTCTCATCTTTTTCTATTTATTGGGATTTACTGCTTACGTACGTCTGATCCGATATCTTTTCATGATGCTTAGAAACATATATGTACAGACGAAATCAACAAAAGGTTCAAGCTTAACCAAAACCCACTTAGATATTAACACTACGTACTGAACCAACGTCTCAAATCACAGATGATATCTGTATCGTCATCTTGAAAGATTTTTGTGTTTGACAAACACAAACATTTCATACATCGAAAGGTTACCTTAAAAGAAAAGGCATATAAGATATTAAATTCTCAAACTCGAAGAACTAGCTTTTGATCTACGGTTCTCTTAAGGACCAGTGCTTATTACATTTTGCATAACATCTTTTAACCTAAGTCTAAAATCAGATATTGACTGTATCGTTACAATTTTATGACTGCAACTTTCAAGTGTGAATTATACGATATTTTAGAATTTGATGACGATCCCCAACTACCCTACTGAGATTCAGTCAATATCAAACTCATGATAATTCAGTTCAGAATTATTACTGGTGTGTGGGACACACAATAATACTCTCAATTCAAGTGCATAGCTTGGGGATAATTTGTGTGTGGTCAGCATCCTTCAAGCGTGCTGCGATATTGAATATTCTCGCGTTTTTCAGAAACTGTGTCCGTGCCCGACGAGGTTTTTGTGGTCCTGAACATTATAAGACCCCAACTAACTTTATCTACCAAATTTAAAATTTTTGTCCCAAAGTAATCGTTATTGATTGCACATTTGCACTTATTAATTAAGAGGGTTTTCATTGTGAAGAAATTCTAATGCACACTTAACTAACACAGTATTTTAAAATAACCAATTCACATGTTACAAATAACTAATTTCTTTAACATCCGCAAATTAATTATACAGCTCTTATGATTAGAATAGAAAGAAGTAATATCTCTAAATGTCTAGCGATATATAATGCATTTTTTAATTAAAGATTTTACAAGTCATTTCATAGAGAGGAGAATTACGTTTTAGATTGAGATTATTACATTCTCATAGAATAAAGTACTAATCATAATTAACAATCAAGAGTATGCATGATATATAGTGCAGTACTTCATAATACACACACACACACAGATAATGTTAGTGTTCATGTTTAGTTATTGTAGATAGGCATCTCTTTCAGATGTGTAAAGCAAGTCAAGAGGCATATATAATGCTCAATATATGACTAACTGTCATTCATTTGATAAAGGGATCAAAGTTTGTGCCTCTTTATCAGACAAGTATGTCTTCTAGACTAACATTAATTAGATTACTTAGATTCTGTTTTTGGGAGATAAAAAGATTGTTTCTTTAGACTTTTAGGGATTTACCTTTATTTCATTTGCCCATTTTTATTGATCTCAATATACTCTTATAACAAATTGTTTGTTTCTAGTGAATACACGTTTTTAAAACACATAGAGCTAGGGGCATCTGATACCGTAAAGTTTTAGGTGGTGCAAAAATGTTCATAAAGTTATAAAAGAGGTGCAATTTTACCACAACTGTGAAGTTGTGGAAAACGTTTGTTAATTTAATCAGACACCCTGTAAACTTGTCATCTGCTGGACCATTTGAGCTATCGGCTCCATGTTCCTCCATTAAAGGCTGAGAACTTCCTCAAAGTTCATTTATGTTGAAGAAGCAAGGTTGATGGCAGTGAAACAACTCCACCATGCATCCACTTGTTTGCCTTATCTGATTCCATTGAAGAGACATGTGCAGCATTACATAAATCTCCATCTCCATCGATTACACCTTCATCATAACACAAATCTCCCTCCGGTAGCCTCGTTGACATAATCTCCAGGGACACCTTCAACTAGATGCTCAAGCACCGCAAGGATGCTGCCTACCTGATGGCCAGAGGCTTCTATACCTACGATGTCTTCATTTAAGCCGCCAAGTCTTTCCCCGCCTTTGGACTACCGGCGATGTTGCCAACCACAGGAGGGAGGTCGCAGCTTTACTATGCTAAACTTCCCATGGGACCACCGACAATTGGCCCACCACTCCTGTGCCCCCAGCTCCTAATTAATATCCATATGCTCCCGAGCAGGCAATACTATGGCCACGGACCCATCCAGTTCTCCTAGTACACCCACATACATAAAGAATAGAGAAGATCTCTATTCTGCCTCCATGATTTTAATTTGTTTGATAGATGTTGATGCATGACGATTCAATTGAATGATAGGAACTACAACTACCAAGCGTGTGGAAGGGCCATTGAAACAGACTTACTCAACAACCCTGACCTAGTGTCTAGCGATGTCGTGATATCCTTCAAGACAGCATTGTGCTTCTGGATGACAGCGCAATTGCTGAAGCCATTGTGCCATAAAGTTATCACGGATGTTTTCCACAACTCAACCGAAGTTTTTCAGAACTTAACAGTTGTAGTAAAATTGCATTACGTTTGTACCTTTATGAACATTTTTGCACCACCTAAAACTTTATGGTGCCAAATGCTCCTAAATAAAACTTTGTTGTCAAATTTGCTTCTTGAGCCAAAAAATATAAATTCTGGTGAAATGAGTTTTGATCACTTAAGAATGAAGTCTTAAATTTGAGTTCATGTGAATGCAGAAAATACTTTAAATTGATAAAAGTTGGGTATAGTAGAAGAAGCTAATCCCTTATAATATGGTGAACCAAGATTTGAATCCCGCTAGGAGAAGTGCACATGTTTAATGCTTGACAGTACTTCAAACAAATTGCTTTTAATATGAAAATACTTGTTTTTAGCAACAAAAAAACACTTTTGAAAGAGTTATCCCATTTGAACTTGTAAAACTCGAATTCGACTTAGTCAAATATCCATATAAAAGAAACACTTTGACTAGAATTAAAACCATGAATGGGGAGTGAGGACCTATAAACCTAATGCCACATTTAGGTGAAGACAATTTCTGTCATTTATTTGTTTGAAACTGATCAGATTCTTCTAGATATTCACGTGCAAAACTTCAAATTTCTGAGAGACAAGCATGCATACACACACACATTCTATCACTGAATGATAATCAAATGGCCAATATTCTTTATAATTATAAATAAACTTTGTGGTGGTCTCGTGTGTATTATTAATAATATTATTATGAATTATGAATGAGAACACATAGGCGTGTGAAGGATAATGATGATGATGTTTCTTTTCTATTCAAGCTGTGACTGCTCGCTATAATTCTCCATGTGGCTCCAGCAGCCTCTTCATGTTTTTATTATATGTTTGTGTGTGTGTTACAGAGACGTCACATGCATGGTCTTTTCTCTAGCTAGGTTAATTAATTAAATAACAGGTTTCACATACATATATTTTTTATCATCTTAGCTTTTTTTGCTTATACAAAAAGGAACAAAAAGACTTAATTATCTATAAAACCCTAGAGACCTGTCAGTATTCTTACTGGTATATATACCTAGAAGCAGTTTTAAATTGTTCGATATTTTCCATGTTTTTCTTCTTTTAGTAGATATGGTTCCTTAAATCATGAATAAAATCGTTTCGTTGAAATCTTAAACAGTGCTAATAAAAAGAATAAATTATCAAGTTCTCCTCAGAATCTCATATATTCGAAGGCTGGTTTTATAAAAGCTGTTGGATGATATTCACTCGTCACCTTTTGCTTTTGATGTTATATATACAAGTTCCTTTATATGTCACTTACAGTTATCTCGCACTGAGAAGGTTCATTTTATTCGCACATCAGAAAGAAGAGAAAGTTGCAGACATCAGAAAAAGGGGCCCAAAAAAAAAAGGATAAAGGGGATGGTCAGATTTTGAAAGCCCTAAAGGAAGTTGGAAGCGTGACGATATGTTTTTCAAAATCACAGTTTTCAATGTTGAGGAGCTCGTCAGTGATTGTACTGTGATATTTCATGTGCTTCCTTCAATTCACGCCTTTCTTTAAAAATGAAGATTAAATTTTGGTTCCTATGGACCACAACAAGTCCACAACCTTCTTTTGTTTTGATTCTATTTTCTAGGTAGTACATTGCTCCCTCCATAACTAATTTACAGATGTTGAGGATTATTTGTAATAATTATGTGTTAGTTTTGCCAACAAGTTGTTGGTTGAAATAGTAAGTGGTTCCAATTCCACTAGAAAAAGAATGCAAGTTTAATTTTGAGAAATGCATTTATTGGAAGATCGAGTTTTAGCTTTATTTAATGCTCATGACTTGATAAAGAATCGTCTTAAGTCCAAGAAGCTTGAGGATACCATGAGTTACAATAACAAAAATTGTGTTAGTTTTACTAAAATACATCAATAGTAATAGTTTGAAAAAAATATAAGAATTAAAATGGATTGGGATCTTGTGATTAGAACTAAAGCAAGCTCATTTTATTTAAAAAGAAGGAAAGAGAGGAAAGAGAGAGATTAAGATACAATTTTGACAATGAAGTTTTTTGGTCAAGAGCACCCGAAACAATTCAATTTTGAAGAATGTAAAAGTAAATACAATCATTTAAAAATGGTGCAATTTTAACAATTTCATTAAATTAACCTAAATATCTTGTATAAAGCAGAAATGATAATAAGTGTGTCCCATATGATAATAAAGAGACATATGTTTAATGAAGTACTTTGACCTACTTTAATAAGGAACTAAATTATAAAATAAGTTTTATATTAAGGGTTGGAGGAGTCTAGTAAATTTTTAACCCTTGCATTTATTTTATTTTTCTTATTTCAGCATTTATTTTATGACCATGATATTCCTCTACCGCAATCAAATTCCTCCACAGCATTTATTTTTCTTCTTTCCTAATTTTTTTTAAAATGAATTGAGCTTAACTTAATCGACAATGGAAAGGATAAGAATAAAGTACCAAAATTCATAATCCACAAAAAAAAAGATAGATTTAGCAGTAATGGTGTTTCCCAAAGAGTTGGCTATTTGTAATTATGAAATCTCTGTTAAAAATAAAAGGATTAGACCCAAATAGAAAACATATGGTATCTATAAAGTTGATTATTCCTAAATAAGGATACATATAGGATGGCCCCATCTTAATTAATTTTCTAATGCACTGGATAAGTATGAATTACGACTAAATTATGCAGACATTGTTATACAAAGGTGCTTCTAATTTTGACTTTAGAGGACATATATTATTCCTTTAATTAAATGAAAGAATCGAATTCCCTTTACAAATTTAATTACCCCACAAAATGAAATTCCAAGTGTAGCATATATATATCAAGAATAAAATGATACAGTGCATCTAAAAATTTAATTTAAACAAAGATTGAGATTTGAGAACACTATAGGGCCGGGGGGGGGTCGTAACTTACTTAAGAAGATTTTATGAATTTAATTAATAATTAATTGTGCAACTTGTACAAGTAGGAATTTAAAACTATAAATAATAAAAGAAAAGGTATAAAGAGATACTACAGCTGCAAAGCAGGATTTAATAGTAATGATGATTTTCAAAGATTCCACCAAATGTAATTATGAAACTTGTTGTGCTGAAAAAGAAGAAGATATGATTGAAATTGAACTAAAGAGAAATTATATAAAGTTAATTATTCCAAAATAAAGGGGCTTCTTTAGCAATAGTAAATATTTGTAAAAGACTTCACTAATTACTATATCTATAGGGTTTTTTAACACCTTTTTTTTTTTTTTTGCCTAAATAGGGTCTTTTAACATTAAGGATATCGCTTTGTCATCAACCTACTTAACAAGTTATTATTCAAGGTGTGTTCTCAACAATTATAATATTTAAGAATTCATTTAAGAATTAAATTATGATAATGACCAACCAATTTCTTTATTAAATATTTATTTGATTCTAAATTAGGCATTCTAAATTTTTATTTCATTTTATGCAATTACCCAATATTCAATATTAATGGATTATGTTTATTGATCAATCAACCTGTAAACTTCTATCAACTAGTCCGATTGGTGTTAGTATATTGATGCACAATGGGAGCAACTTGTCATCAAAAATCTCAAAGTAATTATCATATTGTATACTCATGGCTCAAACACAAAACCATTGATTAAGCTTAAATAACCCATTGCTAGTTGATCTAAGTGTTTAATGATATTATTGAAATATATATATTAAGATATATTTTCAAGGAAGCTCTCCCAGAATTATTATTTTTTTCATTCGAAAAAAAAATTATCAATACCTTTAATTTTATTCGACTCAATCATCGATTAGTGTTTTGAAAATTATTTCAGACATATTTTACCAAGAATTATTTCCCCAAGAATGCTCAAGATTACCTGCAAAATCATAAATATTTATAGTCACATATGAATCTTTGCACATAAGTCCTACAAATAAAAATTGGCCAAAAAAAAAGTCCTACAAATAAATTGTGCCACCGACAAATATATTATTTTGATTTTTTGGTAATAAAATATATGATTTTTGATTGATGATGAGTGGGAAATATTTTCTCATACATATCCATTACATAAAGTGAAGTAATCTGATCCGACCAATAGAAGGAGCCTGATGATGAAATTGGAAAATTATTAAACAAAAAAAAATAAAGTTTTGATTTTAATTAACCTTTGATCTATATATAAGTCGTATAGTCATAATACACTAGCTTGTGCCATCAACCATATAATAAATATCCTAATAATTCAAGAACAAAATAATAGTGATATCAATATGTTAACAACTGCCTCACGCGAAATCACATGACTTGTTATTATTATATTGTAATAGAAGGATATGGCACTTTTTTTAAATATAAGTTAAATACTAATGTTATCTGGAAAATTAAATACTGACAGGTTAAGTATAGTTAGTTAAAAGTGCCACTTGAGTTAGGTGGAACAAATACAATGAGACAGACAGAAAAGGCAAAATCATCAATTCAATATACCTTTTCTCTGATCTATCCTAAGACTCTTGTTGTGTATTATTAATGTCCCAATTAGATTGGTCGTAAAATCTTAATAACCATAATCACTTAAATCTTAATAACTATAATCGCTTAAAGTGAATTTAATACCTTCAAGTATTTTTTTAAATGCGTCCAATATTTTAAAGTATTTTTTTAAATAAATATACAATTATAAAATATATTTTGATGCATCCAATATCAAAACATAAAAATACTTTAGGGTACCGCTAAATGTATGGAAAAAATACTTTAGAGTATGAAATCGAGCTTTTGAATCCACCTTAACCCTTATTAAATATTTCAATCATCATGCCTAGATCGACTTCTCTTTTAAATGCATACAATGTTTCATAAAATGAGTTTATGATTAAAGGAATATTCTTATTGATGATGGGTAATTTCTGCAAGATTATTAAATATTTCTCCAAAACTAATTTTTTTTAATCTTTAATAATGAGATGATTATTTTGGATTCAAAAAAGAAGAAGAAATATTGTTGTCCTTTTCCCCCCATTTCCTGATCTTACGGCGACGGATGCATAAATTAATATTCAAGTACAAACCCATGGATTTAAAAAAGAAAAAAAAAGTAAAGTAATACCCTATATTATTTTTCAGTTACATCTTAGTGTTGAATGATAGTTTAACCAAATAAAAAATATTTTATTTAATGATCATTGATCAATACGTACATATGCTAACTGCCAACCAGAACAAGGCTCCAAAAGTAGCATATATTAATACGAAACACAAGCTATTATCAACACAGAATTCAAAACAAGTCAAACACCTTGTTAAGGAATTTAAACTTCTTAGTTTAACTTTATTATCATTATATTATATCATATAATATATATAGTTATATATATATATATATATCTGTGAAAGTTGTTATGAGTATGACTGAGAATTATATGCGAGGCTTGCACTCACCGACAATCCCACATTACCAATTTGAACTCAAACTCTCTCATGACGTCGACCACTCGTCATAATTTATACACTAAATTTATAAATCAATAAATTATATTCTTTTTCTTTATTTGTTTTCTTTTTGGGTTGATCCATAATGATACTGTCCTTTGAATTCGTCAAGCAATGGAATTTCATTTTTCGTGCAGTGATGGTGCATCCTTCTTTTTTATGAGTGGTTATAAAAGCGAATGTGAATGATATCATTATACCGTATGAGCATGGCAACTAGAAACTAGGCTTTTACCAAATATCTCACATTTCAATAAAATTTCTAAAGGATTCAACCTTTCGATTTCGATAGAAGTTACTTTTTCAATGTGATTTATAATCTACGATGTAAGTATGAGATATGAATTTTGTTCCAACTTGTATGGATATGCTTTTATAACGTTAAATCAAACAAGGTCTAATTTGCCTAAAAAAAAATTTACCAAAATCTTTTTCTATTGAAAATTCCATAGAGGCACTTAATCTCATATGTAATGTAATGAAAACTCGCAAAACCATCCCTTCTTTGGATGCATTAGGAAGATTAGAGACCTCATTATGAGAGATCGCTCCGTTTTACTTGACCATATCTTTCATAGAAACCAATTTTGTTGATTAACTCATCCAACATGCCATCTAGAACGATATGAATATTAGGATTCTCAACAATGCAACTTTGAGATGTGCGGACTTACTACTACTATTTATGGTTATAATTGTAACATCATTATTAAAAAAAAAAAGGAAGAGAAAATCACTATAAGATCGTAAAGAAAGAGTATAACAACAAAAATTTTTTACAAATGAGTTTGACAAGATTCAGTGTAGAAAGTGATAACAGATCCATATGCTCACTTCTTATTAAAACTTTTTAGTGGTTATATTACTTCCTTAGAACCATACAGTGAATTCCAATAAAAATAAAGGCCAACGGAGATAATGCATTACTTCATATTGAACTCATGATGAGCCTTGCCATTCTAAGTCCAAGTTTTAGCCTACTAAACCTAACTCGCCCACTAAAATCCCACTCGTGTGTGTGTGTGTGTGTGCAGACATCTGCAGATGGATAAGCCAACGTCGGTTCTCGGGATTCTGTCTTTTTGTCATCAAATTTGTGTTTCAAGAACCTTAAACCCTCTCTTTCATTATTCTTATTATTATTACAATCATAGCCTTATTGACTGATCTACCTGCTTCTTCTGCCAGCTGGAGCCACTTATTTCTCTTGTACTTGCTAAGCAATTATTAAGAAACTGTGTTTATGATCAACAGGGTTTTCCTCGCATTATTCATGCGATTCTTAAATAACATGCAATTATTGTTAATGTTGACAAAAATTGAAGTCAATTAGGTTCAGCTAAATAGATATAATAATAGAAGAAAAATCATTAATTGCATTGAAGATAGATATGAAAAAGACAACTAATTCTCTGCATGCCGATTGCTGAATCCTGAACCAGTCCAATCTCTCTAATTGAAGTTCATACTTTTCAATACACACACATAATAAGTATGTTAAATCTAGAGTACCTAATCTCTTAATATTCAACTTAAGAGATTCTCTATTTTAGAAGGTCCAGGTTCTTGAATGTTGCGCTGCAGATTAAGGATAAAGTAATAGGATCAGAGCTATCATCTTCAAAAAAGATTCCTTCTCATACTTGAAACAATCATTTCAAGTAGCTACTCTTGAAACTACATGATTTTTTCCCTCCTCCTTACTTGAAGAACAGCAATGGAGGTGGTCATCAAGTCATGATTTAGAAAAGGACCGAACCAAAGTTCCCATGGCATAATTAATTGCAGTCATGGTCCCTCCATATATATAATCTGTAACAGGCCACACTCAGCCATTTCAAGCTAGAATGGGTAGACGCGGTCCTAGTTGATGTAAGTGGAGCATTGTGTAACCTAACGTATCTTTAAAGGAAAGAAAACGGGGTCCAAAGGGCTCATGTAGTTGGGCACATCAGTGGTTTACATTGAGTTCCAGTGAGAGGAATGTCTCCTGATGAATCATTAACTAAAGATGATAGGCAAACATTAACAACTTGAAATTACAAGTGGGATTGAACCAATGATCTCCTACTTACATATAGTACTAGACAACAAGGTCTTTGGTAGGTAAAAACCTGTATGTTATACACTATATGCACATCTTTGACACTTGAGCATTTCTAGCACACAAGTTTTTGAATCAAGTTCAATGACACAAGATTTATTGATCAACTAATCTTTTGAGGTACCATAGTTTTATCTGATTGAAGCTTTGTTCTGTACCATGCCCTCACCAAATGCTTGTTCTGAACCTGTTTGCTCTTGCCACAACTAGAGTCTACCCATTTGGGACCTCAAAATCCCTGATTTCTAGATGTTTGAAAATTGAAAGATAGTTTAATGATTTCCCACTTTTTGATTCTTAAGTTATTTTGTTTCCATCTCTCTTTTTTTAATCAAGAATAAATATCGATGACTTATTCCATCAAAGTTAAAAATTTTCTTTGCATTTTGCCATGTGCAAACAAGTTTAATCTTTTCTAATGCAATTTCTGGATTATTACATGATGATTTTGAAACTTTCCATATATATAGAAATAGAACCAGATAGACTACAAACCACATCTCTTATCTCAACAACACCAAAGAAAGGAATATTAAATGAATGGAATTAGTATATAGATGAACTATAATGAAATAGAGCCACTACGAGATTCCCTACACGGTTGTTTTTAACAAGTGATCACATTTCATTCCATCCAAATAAATTGAATGAAATAGAAATTTAAGCATTCATACACTCATTCCAAATGAAGATGCCGTTGCAAAATCATCCATATCCGATATAACTATGAAGAATCACACAAGAAGCAAACAGGGAAACTAAACTTTGACAAAATGGTGGGGAAGAATAGTTAGGTCAGTGCCATTATAGCTGTTCTGATGCGTGCACTTAGAGGCACTTCCACTTGCATTGAGGAACAAGAAAAGTGACATGGCCGGCAGTAGGTAATGGAAAAATATTGAGCCAGAAGATAGGATCATATTAAGTATAAACATTGACCTTCCATACATAATATATTCTGATAAATATGATATAAGGTTGCACAGGATTCAAAAATAAAAAGACAGCAAAACAAAAGGATAAGATCTGGAAGGCAATCCCTTATTTTGTCCCACAAAATACTATAAACTGTTTCAGTGGTTCAAGCAAAAGGATCCATCCACACAGCTGCTGAAGTACGAAGCATCTTGGTACAATCACTTCCCCAAATCTCTTTTCCTAAAGTGAATTTTCCATGAGCAGACATCCATAGATAGAAGTAGATTACCCTGCTCGCTTTGTTTTATTCTCATTAGAAGACAGTAGAAATTGCAAATTCACTCCACGACAACATTCACCAGTTCATATTCAATTAGCGACAAGTTGTTATCCTCCTTAACAGTGAAGCTTGCAGGCTCTGCAACTTCGACACGGCCCCACTTGTCCACAGCAAGCCTCATGGATCCTCTGTACATGTCAATTTTAGCATTGCGCAGGGTGACAGTTGAACCTTCTTTCATCATATCCACTGAACAGGAGCAACAAAAGGATTTATAATTTGCAAATCAACATTTTAAAAGTTATGAGTACATAGCTTTGTTGAGTCAAACAAATTAAAAATTTAAGGCATGATCATGTATAAGTATTAAAAAATCCTCATTATATAAACTGCCGTTGATGGAAAAACAATGACCACTGATTGTTGCACATGATTTAATAATAAATAAGGGCATCAGCAGCCATCATAATCGCATTTATGTTTTAGGGTGTAAAGTTTGGGCTGACTTGGACAGTATCACCATTTAAAAAACCTTCCTCATTCATCATTCATGCAAGCCCAGGCCCCTTGGACCAATTTGAAACAAGATAGTTTTGCCTTCGGCTGCAAAATGACAACTGATTATAGCGCTTCCACAATCATTTTATGCACTCCTTTGTTCTTCTGTTTCTTTCAGTCTTTCACTTCTTGAAACACCCCCGCGAGGGAGGGGGGGGGGGCACACAGAAAGGGAGGAAATATAAACCCACTTCCTCACTCTAGGAGCGAAATTCCATAATGAAGAGGAAAGAAACAACTTTGAACAATTTGGGTTACTTATTCAGATGTGTTCAAAAGACGCCAGATCCTAAATCTATGTCCAAAATGAGACATGCAAGGTCATTGCCTTATTGAAAATTGGTACCAGTTTAACAGTTCTTTCCTGTTTTTCTGGTTTGGACCCTTGAGCAATACTGACAGTTTCAGCCCAATCCAGACTGTTAACATCTCCAGGCACAGACCAAACCAACCAACCAGGCAGTTTGATCTTAAAGCACTGCTCTGCCACTCATTTTATTTGGAGAAAAATAAGGGATAAATGAAAATCAAATTTTATACGTCAACCAAGTAACCAAAAAAGTAAAATGTAAAATAATGGATTACCAACCCAAAAATGAAAAGCATCGGCTGGATTCCAAACTTTCTTATCAGGACGTCATCAATATCACGACTTGACTATAACCAAAAACATTTAATTAACCAAGTTACCCCTTTACAATTTCCTTCGACTTACCGGTGAAACCCTAAACATAATCATTTTTCATAGTCATTGGAACAAGAAATCTAGAACAAGTAATTGAAAGCAACTTTTGGCAGCAAGCAACTTTCTTGCCTCAAAAAAAGTGCCAGGGGAAGAAGGTGCCATGCTGAATCATGAAGAGGCAAGGATCCACTCTGGCACAGGACTCAGTGGCTTGGTGCATTAGGCAAGCTTTTGGATGCCATTGCCTTCACTAGTGAAGGGTTTGGCCAATTTCGATTTTTTTTTTAAATCCTAGATGACCTAAGATGATAGAAACCTAGCGAAAGACAAAGCCCAAAATGAAAAGTATCACAGGTTTATTACAATTATAGAGTCCGTCTTATGATGTAAAATAATAATGAGATCTTGTTAGAGTTCTAAAGGACTTGAAATTTTCGTAAGATTGGGGTTATGTGGTTAATTAGAGTTGTAGATGATTTGATCATAAGGTGTAGATCTAGACAACCACGGTTAAATCCACTCATCACTATTGTTGAGATCACACAATTTATGATTCAAATCATGCAATTTACAATAGTTCACTCTTCCAGCAAGTGGAAAATATGCCTACAAAAATACTTTTAGCAAGAAAGATAAATCATCAATCTAAAAATACTCCAGATAAATTTCAATTCAAATATATGAAAATAAACCGCATAGCAATAATTGCCGAAGTAAGGTAGACAACAATAGGCAGGATCAAAAAAACAATTCAATAATATTTATACCTTGGTCATTTCTTGCAGTGAATATGATCATTCCTGTCTCATCACCCACTAAACATTCAGCAATTCGCATTTGACGAGGTTGGGGGCCATCAGGACGACCTTTCTGTAGCACCATCTTAGTGCTGACCACCTTCACAGTTAAAGTGTGCCCACTTGTGCCTGGGCGAAGTTGGTCAACCTTGGTGAAGACTGGCTTCCTCAATCCTGGTTTTGCTTCTGCCATATTTTTCAACCTAAAAAACATAATCAATCAATTTAAAAGGAAAAAAACTCAAAAGAACAAAAGGAAACTGGGGGAACATACAACTTATGGACGTAGAGGAAAATCTATCAAAAAGGGCAATTTCTTTAAACTAACTCGATCATTTCTCACTTGCTTTGCTTTCATGATTTGCTTGACTTTCTTGGGCATGATCTTGTACTCCTCAGAATTGAACGCACCATTGATCAAATGGTTAAACTCGGAATGCTGATATGAATAAGTCATTCAATTATGTCACTATGCATTGTAGTGATCTTTCATCACTTCAATGGACTTAATAGACAGCACCAGAAACAAAGGGATCTAGTCATATTGCCTCTTTCCCATCTCAATACTCCCTATAGTCATGCATACAATTTGAGAGCAAGAAGTCCTCATGCTCAAGGAAGTTAAGCAAGAAAGAGCAATCAAGGAAGTTTAAAGAGATTCCCCTTCAAGTTGCGACGTAACTCCAAGCTGATCATCTAAATAAATCATCGCATATAAGCCATGTGGCAATGAGGTGACTTTATAGCCTTTAGCAACACTATCCACTGATAAATATTTCATCCATGCTTAAGATAATCCATGAAGCAATGAGCATAGACATCTGGAAATTTTATTCTCAATGCAACTGTCATTAGCATCAGGTTCAGTATGCCTTTAAGCAGGTGCGGTAACTTGAGTGCCAAACTTTATGTGTCGTACTTGTTCCAGGGATATCCCTTAGTTGTTCTATGCTTATAAGCCCAAAATAAATAAGAGTGGGGTAAAGGGTAAAAATAATCCGGAAGTTGACTAATTTATCCATTGAAGGTGTGACTGTCAATGTTAACATTTTTAACGGTGGAGTGAAGATGCCACATTTTTAAACTTCCAGATCTAAGTTGGCCCCCGATGCCTTCCATGTTCCCAGTGCTCATTTGCAAAAACTTCCGAATTATTTTTGCCCTTCATCCATAAGAGTAATAATATAACATAGAAAATCACAAAGCCCAACGTCTGAGCCCTAGAACAGAAAATCACAAAGCCCAAATGTCTCAGCCCTATAACCTCAAGCTAACCTTAAAGATTTAAAGAGAATGATATAAAACGGTTATTCATATTTTAAATGACTATTTAGGCCACAAGTTTTAAAGGGGTTAGCAACCAAACATAAAAATCAAAGCCACAATAGTATGGACCTCAATCACACTATAGCACGTTAGATCGGCAAAACAGAGAAACTGATTATCATAAGTTGACCATTGCCAGATAACCACACTATGACATTACTTTAGCACCTAGCTTCACTCGGACGTTTGCCTTTCTAACATCTCTCGCTGAAAGCATTTTTAAAATCCAGCGTCTTATGCACACTGTCACCTTTGAATATCTTGGAAAAAAATTACAAACAAGGAAAATAAATTCGAGTGATGGAGCGGAACACATAATCGACCTCCCAACTAGCCTATGCCTATGGGGCTAAAGTTTTAAATTTTCCCACATCCCGAGGATAACTAAGAAAGCAACAAGGATGATCGAAAATCCAAAATCCACAATTTTTTCCCTCCACCAAGCCTACTAAAGAAGCACTTTTAATTCTTTGGGATAAAAGAACAGACAACATTTGGAGTTCGAAAGCTGTCTTCTAATTTAAGAATAGAATAACGATAACGATTTCATCATGAACTAATGACTCCAGAAATCATCAATTTGAAAGCAACAAAAGATTTAAAATTGGGATTGAAACGGTAAACACTGTGACGGAGCAAATCAACAAATGAAAGAGGAAGGTTAATAACCTCGGCGAGAAACAAAATATAGAATATAAAGAACGCAAATTGTGGAGTTTTAAAGCGAGTAAGCGTGAATCTAAAAGCGCTAACAAGAAATCAAATTCTGAAACTCACCTTATGGTGCCGAGGTGGAGACAAAGTTACGATTTACGAAATCAAAGTAGGAAAGGAGATCTGAAGGTGAAAGTGCGAACCGATGCCGCCAAGGTTGGCTTTTAAGGAGAGATAAAAGCAGTATCACTTTTCACGGGTATATTGGCAACCCGATCCGAACCCGCAATAATTTCTGTGCCGATATTTAGAAATTACTATCCGTTTACCATA
>QFDD01003060.1:0-20427 GCA_006871305.1 Vachellia collinsii | reverse complement strand
TTTTAACAGGTGGCCGCAGACATACGGCAGCCCTATCAAAACTCTAATTCGACTGGGTGGGCCCACCTGATCCGTTCCGTACACTTCATCGATCCCCACGGTCACCGGTCAGATCTAATCTCTGCCACTTATCAACCGGGGCACACCCATCCCTTGGCCCAGATTCTCTCTTTCGATTCTCCATGACCCCTTCTCTCCTGCCCGCAATTACCCTCACAAACATCAAATGTTCCAGCTGCCACGTCACCCACCGCGGATCGATCGGGAAAACGAGAGCGAGCGAGATGGTGAAAATGTTTAGCGCGAGCTGGTAAACCAAAGTTTTTGCGTAGATTAGGTAGCAGTGATTGTTCAGTGAAGGACAGTGAGGTGAGAGTGGTTTTTCTCCCATTTCTGTTGGAGGCCGCCGGTCTCTCATCATCGGCCTCTCGTTTCTCTCTGAAGCGGAAGAAGATTTCAAGCTCTGCGAGGTTAATTTCGATCCCAGACCTTAATAATGTTCCAAATTTGATTTTGTGCTCTTAATTTTTTGTTGGATACGCCGAATTCGAAGTGAAGGAGAACTACAGAGTTTTCAAATTTAGGACCTTTTCTCTTGTTGATTTTATCATTAAATTATGCGCTTTTCTTATTCGAAGCGAATGGTGGAAAGGGAGAATTTCAATTTTTCTGCAGTGCGGACCCCCTTTGCGCTCCCTTTCTTATTTATTTTCAAATTTTTAGTACTTCGTGAGTCAGGATGCTGTGCCTTCAATATTCATTCTTTGATAGATTTGCTGAATGTAATTTTCGGTTGTATCTTGAATCTATCTGTCTGAGTGGTCCTAACTGTTTATGAAAATTATGGTTTTGAACTTCCGTGCATCGGAATGTGAATTGGCGCATTATAAAACACATGCGTGAAATCGTGTTCTCGTCCCATTTTCAGATTTATCTAAAGGTGTGGAGGTTTTTTGTGTTCTCGACCTTGCTTTCCCCCTTGTGATTCTATTAATCTGAGGGACAGCCGTTGCAGTGTGCGTTGATTTACTCTAGTAGGTTAAAACTCAATGTATAACAATTGTATTCTTATTTTGCTCGTGTGTTATCAGGACAGTCTTTCTTCTCTTCTGTGTCTGGGACCAATTAAAAGCTGTTGATTAAGTTCTTTTGCGCTGCTCGGCACACTTTTCTTGTTGGACAGCCGTAGTCTGAGATACTTTTGAATTGGGAAAAAAACTTGCACAGAGAAACTGATTATCATCTTGGTAGCGAGAGTGAACTTAAGAGGGCAAGTGTGCATAGGTTCCTGCCTTGCAGAGAATGAACAAATGTGCCATTGTTTTAATGAGCGACTAAAATGGATATTTCCCCTTTTTGATCAAAGACTTAGATTAAACTACCAACATTGACATTATTGAACTAGGGCATGGTGTAAGATGCAACATACTTTCCTTAGTGAGACATAGAAACTGTAGTGTGATAGCATGCGATATACAGGCTTTCAGTTTGATTTGTGGCAATTATCTGTAGCTGCTACTTGATTTTCTCCCCTGGAAGTTGTGTGCTCAATACTTCAGATTGCTGCATTTCTAGTGGTGAAAATATTGATAAATTTCAGTTTCATCATTCATTTTTTCTTGTGATACATCTTTGTGATCTCCATCCCATCTCTGTTATGGATTTTTGTCTTCTGGTTTTGTAGACATTTCAACATGGTAAAGGCTCTTTTGCTTTGGACTTATCTATTAATTTAAAGACTCTTCACGCAGACTTTTGGATTCTGCCAATTATTTCTTATTTTTCTCCTGCCCCTTTTTCTCTGTATAGCTTGCAGCTGTAACTGATGCTATTGAATTTTGTTGACAATTTTTCTTTTGCTTCCAGATTTGGGCACAGTCTTGAGCGTGAATTTGGAAACTATGACTTCATCTGATCATGACCTCATTGGTATTTTCATGAATAATATACTTGATCTAATTTATTATTCTTTGCTACTTTTTCAATCATAATAAGTGGATCATATTGTATCCATGATTTGTGAACAACCTACAAGATCTTCTTGTGTCTGATGTGGCAGTTGATGGAAACTGTCCTATTCAAAAGAAATAGGTCTTTAGAGATGGAAAATATGGATAACTATTGGCATCAACATGATAAATACACAACTACCAATTTGTTAAATTCCAGCAAATACCACAATTTCATTATATTGGTGAATTTCACTTTGGGTGCCACAAGTTTTCATTTTTTATGGTATGTGGATATTTGTTTTTTGTTTTAGTGTTTTTCCTCCCATTATTTTGGTCTAGAGCTCTCTACTTCCCTAAGATCTTGCATACGAGGCACTGATGTTGTGATCAGTGATCAGAAAGACTCCCTATCTCATCATAGCCTTTATGCCTCACTTCCTCTATGTGCACTTCCCCCTTTTGGTGAATAAGGCTTGTATCTTTGCAATCCAAGGTATTATAGATTTTAAGATTTTGTTATGTAACGAAGGTGCATCAAACTTTAACTACTCTATATATTTATTTTCTGACATCAATTGAAGCATACATCTAATGTATCTAGAGATTGAAGTAGCTCACTTTTCATGTTTTCTGCTTCCTTGATAATGTTTTGTTATTTCTTCAAGGATGGGATGAAAATATCAGTTTCCTCTTCAAAGACATGCCTGATTAATTTGTTATGATGATAAACTGTATTTTACTTGCTCCATGTCCCCTTCCCCAAAGTGTGTAAGAAAAAATATCTCAACTTGATCTTTGGAATATGACTGCCAGATAACGAAGCTAATGAGCAGCAGCAACAATCAAACTCTGAGATGCAGCCTTCATCCACAGATGGAATTTCTGATTCAGGTATTGCTACACAGGATGTTCAGTATGCAGTGCCTCCTTCACAGATTGGAACTGGACATGCTATGGTATTTTCAATAACCTTTTTAATTTTGTTTTGAAGAATAAAATTTGGCACTTTAGTGTTTTGACCTTTGGAGTTCTCTCTTTTCAACCCATAAGTACTCATATTAGAACTTGCATCCTAATTTAATATATAATTAATTGAATACTATTAGTTTGAGAAATCCTATATCAGCAGTAGTGAATAGCATTACTTTCCAATTTCTATTAATTAACTTAATGTTCTATTCATTTTGCTTATTTCTGTTGTTTTATCTGATTGAAGGCACCAGTTTATCCATACCCTGATCCTTACTATAGGAGCATCTTTGCTCCATATGAGACGCCACCTTATCCCTCACAACCCTATGGAACACAACCAATGGTTAGTTTTAGATCTTCTAATACAAGTTGATTGGCTTCTTGTGAAAACGCTTTCTTGATTCGTTGATCATTTAACAATATCTTGTGGCAGGTTCATCTTCAGTTAATGGGAATTCAACAAGCTGGTGTTCCTCTACCAACAGATGCAGTTGAGGAGCCTGTATTTGTCAATGCAAAACAGTATCATGGTATATTGAGACGTAGACAGTCCCGTGCCAAAGCTGAATCATTAAACAAAGTTATCAAGAATCGCAAGGTATATTATTCTGTGCAGCTTTTCCGTATAATTCCTGCTAAATAGAAGAAAGAAGGGATGAAAGATCATGAAAGCTGTGTTGGTCTGTTGGAAGCCACCGGTTTTTTTATGATGAAATCGTTTTTTTGCTGCCATAGATGTATTGACTCACATTTTCATTTGCATCCCAGCGCTCCTATGATGTACTTGATCATTATTTTAAACTTGTAGCCATACTTGCATGAATCCCGGCATTTGCATGCATTGAGAAGAGCACGAGGATGCGGAGGTCGGTTTCTTAATTCAAAGAATGGCGAGAACCAACAGAATGAGGTTTCATCAACAGATAAATCACTATCCAATACCAATCACAATCCTGACCAAAATGATGTTACTTCATCAGATAGGATTTCCTAAAACAACAGAAATGGTGACGTCTTAGATAGCAGGGTTCTAATGTATATCAGGAGACAAATTTCCAACCAATGCTAGCCTTAGATGTGGCACTATGTGCTTCAGTCTGGTTCTGCACAACCCCACAGGTTTTGCGTACTAAGGTTCGTTAGGGAGGTTGCAAAATGAAGCAGGTAGAATGTAAATTGAAGTGCTTTCGAATTGTAACGGATAATGTGGATCCTTAAGAGATTATCCAAAGTCATGAGATTTGGTTGGTTGGGATTGTTTTATATTTAGTTTGTTACAGATAGATTGAATGGGTTTTGTTATGATTAGGCAAGGGAGATTTAACCCAGAAATTGTGTTGGATATCGCTAGGTCTGGTGAGGAAATGTTGGATATCGTAGTTCGTAGTGTATTTATATGTAATGATTTAGTCCTTCCTGATACACATTCAGGTCTTATTTTTGTTCATTGAATTGTGATCATTACATATAAATGCACTTGTTGGTGTTTATGAATTTATTCGTTTTTCGTTTTCTGCAACGGATCACGGTTAAATCAAATTTCTTAAATTCGTTATGTCAAGTTTTTCAATAACTTATGACCACCTAATTATTTTTTTTCTTGTGGGTTTACAGCTAAAAGACAATGTTTAAAAAATAGGATATATGATTTTATGTGATTGGAGAATTTGATATAACAGATATAAGGAAGTATTTTCCTTTATTGTGTAACATGAAATTTTTGTATTTTACATTTATTTTTTAACATGAAAATATAAATAGTAATAATTAAATTAATTTTAAGTTCTAAAGTGAGATTGTAATCTTATTGTCTATGTGATAAACTAGATAATTTAAATTTTTTTCAATAAAAATAAATTTCGTGAAAAAGAATTTGATTGACAAAATAAATTATAGTGAATTCAAGTATGTTTCATTAAATAAAAGCATCAAAAAAATAAGATTGAATCAATTTTTTACAGTAGGTTACAATGGTTTAAGAATTGTTTGGCCGTATTTGTTTTGTTTTGTTTTCGGCTATGGATGAATTGAAAATGCTTGTTGCATGCTTTTGAATAAAATTTCTTCTTAATATGATTTGTTTACGTATTAATCATGAGTTTGATTGACATGTACAGAGAGCTTGGAGATGATTTTTGAACGAAGTGTTGTGCAGATAAATAGCCAAATTTGAGAATCAATAGTGAAGAAGTCCAAGGCAATTCTAGTTGCAAAAAAAATTTAATTAGATGAAATTTTTTATATTTATTATGTTAAGTTCTTCACACGTAATCGTGAATTCTATTTGCATAGAACACATGCTGGATATACAGAATTTAACCTAAGTTTTGTAAAATTTTCTTATTGGGACAATATATCTTCCCATTTGATGCATAAGTTGAATAAAAATCGATGCATAGCTTATTTGTATTTATGATGTTATAACTTATAAATTTAGGATGAGACAATCATAGATAGTTTTGATTTTTGAAGAAGGTCTACAATAATATAACTCATCAATAAATGATATTTATGATGCTAAGGGCAAAAAAGATACGAGGGCCTTCGCATACTAACGATGCTACTAAATGGGGCCTAAGGGGTTCCCTACTTAGCCTTAAATGACTCACAATCTTATGCACAGAATGATTCATATGATCATTTTTCATTGCATGCGCAATAAGAAATAAATGCAGCTTTTAATATCTTGTACCATTTGAAATTGAAATAGTCAGATAAAACTTTTCAAAGAAAAATGCATTATTGGGGTTGTAAATTCCACTGTTTCATCGAAAATTATATAAATGCACTACTATAGCGTTGATGAAATTGCACATCATAATCAAACGTGTTGCAAGAATATCAAGGTTGGATGATTGATACATTCATGAATAGAATCTGAATTGTAGCAAGAAATTTGGGGAGTTTGAGGATAATTTAGATGATGAAACGGTGAGAGGAATGGGCAATGTAGGCCAATGAATTGAGATGAGGCGCGAGAGGGTGAAGATGGATACACGTACCACTCGTCCAAACAGGGCACTACAGGACAGGCACTAACAAACAGAACCTTAACTATTCCTATCCCTTACGCTATCTTTTATCCGCAACCAAACACAAATCAAATTCTGCCCTTTTCTTTCCCCTCCTTGATAATTCCACTGAAACTTTGATTGGCAAAATCAACCCTTTTTGTCCATTTCACGTTTAGATTTTTGTTTCTTTTAAAAAAAATATCATTCATCAATGTCAGATCTAACAAATCATTTCATGATTTTTTTTGTTGGAACATGGCGATTCATGAATGATATGCTCATATAACCTGCCCTTCAACACATGTTCTGTTTGTACAGTACTTGTAAAATGTTTTACTTTATAGGTTAAAAATGCACATCTTCTCCATGAGTTTTTTCTCTCTCTTGTAAACAATACTTTATGGAATTTTTTTAAGAGTAATATGACTCCGAAAGTTTTATATATGAAGTGATATTGTCGTATTCTATTGAAAGATTAACATTGATGATTAAAAATATGTTAACATTTTTAATGGTAAAAAACAACATTTCTGTATTTTAAAATTTTCAAAGCAACATTACTTCAAAAGGAAAAGTTTTGGATAAATTTATACATTAACCCTTATTTTATTTGTAATGATGGTGGTAATTTCTCACGTTAGTGAATTCCACTCACTATTGTAGAATCAATACAAAGTGAGTGCTTAGAAAGCATTCACAACATCTCTCTCTCTCAATGTTCAAAAAACTAAGTTAGGCATGTTCAACCTGGGAATCGACTATTGGCCCAGTTTAGGTTACCTCTCAATCCGGAAGTAACTGAACTAGAGTGAACCAGCATAAATCGGTGTGAATAGGTAACAACTCAATCAACCTTTTAGGTCAGACAGGTTACTCTGTTTGATTTTTAAAAAATATAAGCCAAAGCACAGTAAAAAATGAAATCATTGATGGAAGATTTGGGTTATTATGGAAGAGGTAGATGATGATAGAAGTAAAAAAGGAGAGATGGATACTAAGAACAATGTTAACAAGGGCTAGTTGGTGAAGGTTGTCCTTCAATTGATGTCAACTCGAAAATATAGATATAAGTATAACGGTTTTGAAAGAAAAATTTGATAGATAGGAGTTAGTGGTTAGGGTTTTGTTTATGTCTCATAATGGGTTTTGGGCCCTCATTAATTTAAAAAAAATGACATAACTACCATTAAATTTCCTAATTCTTATTTTCACAAATTTACTCTACTTAAGGAAATAAAATAAATTCATTTTAGCCCAATTGTTTTCCATCATTAATATTTAATTGGACTATTAAAATTTAAAATATGCATAAATTAAGATATTATTGAAGATTTAATCAATTAATTTTTGTATCATAAAATATAATTTATTAAATTACGTTATTGTGAATTAAATTATATTATTTTAATATATATATATATATATATAACTGGTCTGATCTCGATATAACCATTAAATCATTATCTGGATTGGTTTAATGTCTAATTTGGTTTTTCGAACTTTACTCTCTCTAGGTATTTTGTAAAGATTTAATTTCGCTATTCTCTATTAATAAAAGATTGTTTGATATGGCGAAAAAACATTACAAATATAGCTACACAATTTATACATATATGTAATATGAAACAAGTTGAGAAATGCAATGCATGTACGGAAATATGTAATATATTACCATAATTCCAATGCATATGCAAAGCTAAAGCTAATGTGTAATTTTGTACATTCCAATTAGGATGATCACATTAATTTTTTCAATAATAAAATTTTTTAGGTGAATTGAGTCCAATTTATCAAGGCAAGGGCATAGGAGCTCAAAGATTCAAAAACAGCAAGCTTTATTAAATTTGTTTGCCCTCTGTATTAATTAATACACATGGATTAACTTTTCTTTAGAATCTTGAAACTTGCTATTATAAAATCAAAAGGCATGACATGGGATAATTTTTGCTGATATGTATTGGACATCTATCTTGGCTCCTCCGGAATGGATCTCTCTCTCTCTCTCTCACAGCAGTTATGCTGCTTGTCATCCATACCTTCTTCTGATATACACAGTGAAAAGAATATTAAACTTTGGAAATCTTTTAATTAGAGAACCAAAATTAGATGTTATTGGCTTATTGCTCGCAGAAGAGCAGAAAAACCAGATTATGGTTTCACATTAAACTCAGCATATCATCGGTATTATTAATGTTAACTAGTCATCAAACTCTTAATTCATACTTTACTATTTGAATGTTAAATCTCTTAATGGTTCTCTCTTGTAAACACTCAAGGGCTACGTTGTGATATCCCGAAGTATTGTCCCTGCTTAGTCACCCGTAGGTGCAGGGTTTTGTCCCTCCAGGTGCAGCCGTAGCCACCCAAAAGGCGCCTCGAGATACCAGGGGTCCTTTCACCCCGGCTACATATAGCCTTCACTCTGGACGAGTCTGCCCGATATGGCCCCTGGTATCTCGAGGCGTCTTTTGGGTGGCTACGGCTGCACCTGGAGGGACAAAACCCTGCACCTACGGGTGACTAAGCAGGGACAATACTTCGGGATATCACATACGTCACTACAATTTAGATAGAGTTTATATATTCCGACAGAAAAGGATAGAGAGTGTATATATATTTTTACTGAAGAACCTAAACTTTTATCAAAATTGTACGGACATTTTTGTCTACATGCCTTATAACACTATGATATGGGCTTTTATTCAACCGGTAACCTTATGTTGTTATGCTTACCCTCTAATTAAAAGAAAAGGAATTACATTTTCATTCTTTACAAAAAAGATGAATTGCATAATTTCATATTTTCATTAAAATTACATAGATTTTTTCTTTATTTTTAAATGTATACATTTTTTTTTCTTACAAGTATACACAAGTTTGTATAACTTAGATAGAATTTAAAAATATGAAAATTTAAAGAGACGTGTTTGATTTTTTGTTATTTATAAAAAAAAATATTTATATGTTTTTTACATTATTTTTAAATGTATCCTAATGAATATGTCATAATTAATCGTCCCAAAAAAAAAAAAAGTCATAATTAAGATACAAAAACGTACTCGCCAGCCTGAGAAAAAGCCCTCAAAGCCACCCGCATTCGCACATCACAACTCAACCCTGAGAGAGAGAGAGGCTCTTTCTCCAAACCTTATCTCTTCGGGGCCTCTCTTCTTCTCCTCCTTCTCCTCCCTCACACTCGATTGAGTTCATCGAAACCCAATCTTCTTCTTCCATTTCCTTCATTCAACTATACCCACAGTTATCCATGGACTCCGAACGTGCTGCCCCAGAAATGGACTCCTATGCCTCCAACCAATCGGCCCCTTCTCCTTCATCTTATTCCCTTGATGATTGGGATAAAGAAAATTTAAGTCAGAAGCAAGCCACCGGTACTATGGATGCTGACGATAACAAGGATGCTAATATTATTGTTAATGGCGACGGTGACGATGACGGGTCCGAGAATGATGGGTTCATGAGTGGCGCTGAGGATTTTGAGACGCCGTCCACGGGGCCAGTTCTTATCTATGCAGATGAGATACCCGTGGAAGGGGAAGTTGTTCGTGCCCCTCTCGTGAATTCTGAGAATTTTTTCACGCCCAAGTCTGCGAGGCCTATAGCCAAGGTAACGTCGGATGATGACGAAGATGACCCTTTGGCAAGTGGTAAGCTGGAGCAAGGCGGTGATGGCAATTTGAATTTATCTGAGGAGGCTACGGCGGAGAAACTTGAAACTGGAGCGTCGGCGGTGGAATTGAAGGGGGACATGGTGCAAACGGAATCGCTAAAGGATTTCAATATCGATGAAGTGGTGAGGGAGAGTGGTTTCAATGATAGCCACGGGGAACCTGCTCAGCCTCCCGGTGACATCAATAATACACGGTCTGAGAGCGGAGAAGTGGAGGGAAGCATGGACTCTTCGTTTAATGGTGGAATTATTGCCGAGCAGAATGGGGTAGAATTGCCCAACTTGAAGGATGACGAGGCTGACAAAAAGCAGAACAATGAGCTCGTAGGTGAAACACCCCAAGTTACCGCAGTTGAAGCTGACAGTGGTGCTGGTGGTCATGGGGTGATAACAGGTAACACTAATAGCCATAGTTATCAAACTTACCATTTAGATTCTTTGGTTGTATATCACCGTATTGTAATTCTGTTGAATTTGATGATATCAAATGTACATGCGCAGTGGAGTCGATTGTTGACACTTCACAGGTCAGTTTGTTGCAGTCTGGAGCGGCTGTTGTCAGTGATAAGGAGGACACTGGGGCCTCTGAAATTGAAAGGCTATCTGCTCCAGCTAGAGGCGTTAGTTTGGATAATGGGTTTGATTCAGTTGAAGGGGCTGCTGAAGTACCTTCACATAAGTTTGCAACATCGGATGCTAAGTCTGACCAGAATGTTGATAATGTAGTCAATGGTGATAGTAAATCTGTGGAGAAGGAGCGAGATGTTGATTCTCTGGAAGAAAGTGAGAAGTTGGATGTTGATACGGTGGTGAAGGCTCTGCAAGATGATATAAATGTAGAGGCTCGAGCTGATGAGGAGGAAACTAGCAGGCATGCCTCTGGTGAATCTCATACAGCTGAACATGTGGATCCTAATTCTTCCTGGAGCGAAGCAACAATACAAGAGAATGATGAAGAAAGGCATCATCTTGGTGCTGGAGAGCCTGATGGCTCAGTTTCAAATCAGGAGGCTGAGGGTATGATTTTTGGGAGCTCTGAAGCTGCAAGGCGGTTCTTGGAGGAGTTGGAACAGCATTCGGGTGCTGACTCATACTCTGGTGCTGAAAGTTCACGAGAAGTCTCTCAGAGAATTGATGGTCAGATTGTGACTGACTCAGATGAAGAAGTAGACACTGATGAAGAAGGGGATGGCAAAGAGTTATTTGATTCTGCTGCCTTGGCAGCTCTTTTGAAAGCAGCAACTGGTGGTGGACAAGATGGAGGCAACATCACAATAACCTCTCAAGATGGGTCAAGGCTCTTCTCTGTTGAGCGCCCAGCTGGCTTGGGGTCATCACTCCACTCTGGAAAACCTGCTGCCCGACCAAATCGTGTTAATCTTTTCACTCCTCCCAATCTCAGAGCTGGTACTGATTCTGATAGCAATTTAAGTGAAGAAGAGAAGAAGAAACTGGAGAAAGTGCAGCAAATCAGGATTAAATATTTAAGATTGGTTCAGAGACTGGGGTTTACTACAGAAGAATCAATAGCAGCTCAGGTTCTATCCCGATTGACACTTGTTGCAGGCAGGCAAAGCGGGCAACTATTTAGCTTGGAAGATGCAAAGAGGAGTGCTTCCCAGCTTGAATCTGAAGGAAGAGATGATTTGGAATTCTCCCTGAACATACTAGTTATTGGCAAAGCAGGTATGGGTAAGAGTGCTACCATAAATTCCATTTTTGGAGAAACAAAGACCAGCATTAATGCATATGGACCTGCCACAAATTCTGTGACTGAAATTGTTGGGATGGTAGATGGAGTGAAGATAAGAATTTTTGACACCCCAGGCTTGAAATCTTCTGGCATGGAACAAAGTATCAATAAAAAAGTCTTGTCTACGGTGAAGAAGTTCACAAAAAAATCCCCCCTTGACATTGTACTCTATGTGGATCGCCTGGACACACAAACCAGGAACCTCAATGACTTGCCAATATTAAGATCAATCACTAATGGCCTTGGTGCTTCAATCTGGCAAAGTGCTATAATCACTCTTACCCATGCTGCTTCAGCTCCTCCTGATGGGCCATCAGGTTCCCCACTTGGTTATGATGTGTTTGTTGCTCAACGATCCCATATAGTTCAACAAAGTATAGGACAAGCTGTTGGTGACATCCGACTTATGAATCCAAGTTTAATGAATCCAGTTTCTTTGGTTGAAAATCATCCTTCTTGTCGAAAAAACAGAGATGGTGAAAAGGTGCTTCCTAATGGTCAAAGTTGGAGACCACAATTGTTGCTCTTATGCTACTCCATGAAGATTCTTTCTGAAGCCACTAACCTATCTAAAACTCAAGATAAATTTGACCACCGAAAACTTTTTGGTTTTCGTGTACGCTCCCCTCCACTTCCATATTTGTTGTCATGGCTGCTGCAGTCACGTACCCACCCAAAACTTCCATCTGATCAAGGTATTGACAATGGTGATTCTGACATTGAGTTGGCTGACTTGTCTGATTCTGATATAGATGAAGATGGAGATGAACTTGACCAGCTCCCACCATTTAAGCCTCTTAAGAAATCTCAGATTGCACAGCTTAGCAGAGAGCAGCGTAAAGCATACTTTGAGGAGTACGAATATCGAGTGAAACTTCTCCAAAAGAAGCAGTGGAAGGAAGAGTTAAGACGGATGAGAGAGATGAAGAAAAAAGGTAAAGCTACTTCAAATGATTACTTGGAGGAGGAGGATCAGGAGAATGGAGGTCCAGCCACTGTGCCAGTCCCCTTGCCCGATATGGTCCTGCCTCCATCTTTTGATAGCAGCAATCCAGCTTACAGATACCGTTTCCTGGAGCCAACTTCCCAGCTCCTGACAAGGCCAGTGTTAGACACCCATGGTTGGGACCATGATTGTGGGTATGATGGTGTAAACATTGAACACAGTCTAGCCATTATCAACCAATTCCCAGCTGCAGTCACTGTTCAGATCACTAAGGATAAGAAAGACTTCACCATCCATTTGGATTCCTCAGTTGCTGCAAAGCATGGAGAGAATGTATCTACAATGGCTGGATTTGACATACAAAACATCGGAAAGCAGCTGGCATACATAGTCAGGGGGGAGACAAAATTCAAAAACTTGAAAAGAAATAAAACTGCTGCGGGGGTGTCTGTGACATTTTTGGGTGAAAATGTGTCGACTGGACTGAAACTTGAGGACCAGATAGCTCTGGGGAAACGTTTGGTGTTAGTAGGTAGCACTGGGACTGTGCGGTCTCAGGGAGATGCTGCTTATGGTGCTAACGTTGAAGTGCGTCTCAGAGAGGCAGATTTTCCAATTGGACAGGATCAGTCTTCACTTGGTCTTTCTCTGGTGAAGTGGAGGGGAGACTTGGCTTTAGGGGCAAATTTTCAGTCCCAATTTTCTCTTGGACGAAGTTACAAGATGGCTGTCCGTGCGGGATTGAACAACAAGCTCAGTGGACAGATCAGTGTGAGAACAAGTAGTTCAGACCAGCTTCAGATCGCGCTTGTTGCCATTCTTCCGATTGCCAGATCAATCTATAGAAACTTCTGGCCTGGGGCCAGTGAGAAGTATGCCATCTATTAAATTTTGTTTGCTTTCATGCTACTAGTTCAAGAAGTAGGATATGAGTTTAGCGCAGCTAGTTGCTACTTGCATTCTCTCCAATAATGAGTTAGTTATTCATCTTGTTTAGACCAATAGATTTCCTACTATTTTGGGGTGATTGTACTGGAACTGAGACCAAACCTTGAGGGAATTTATTCATAACTGTCGATTGTTGCTTCCTGTTATTTCTTCTTCATTGCTAATAAAAGTTTGAAATTGTCCGAGATGCTTAGGACTGCAGCATATTTGGTGGTACCATGAGCTTGGTATGAAAAACTGCATGAACCGTATCATTGGAATTAGTTTCTGAACCTATTTTTTTTGGGCTTATTGATTGTACCTTCCTGTTTTAGTTCCCTTATAGATACAAGAGACTTATCATGTGAACTTTGTTGCCTCTTGTTTGCGTCTGAGCATTTGCTTCCTAGACAGTCATCTTTTCAATTAGAGGAAGATTATGCAGGACACTTACCTGCTGTTATTGGATGAACCAATCACCATTTAGGATTATTCGTTCTGTTTTGTTTGATTGCCTTGTGCTATTAGCAGACCTTGCTTTGTGGATGTAGGGGGTAAGGGCCATGCATAGCCCCCACCCAATGCGTGAGGTAGAGAAATTCGTGAGTGACCAGTGCTTTCTTAGCTATATGCACTGTTTGAAGAATTGAAGTGCTGATAATGAATACATGTTGTCTTTATGCCCCGATTTCTCATGGGGATGTTTTGCTTTCCTCAGTTTTGTAGAAATTATGAGACTCCCACCTCACCCTTGCTCAAGAAAGAAAGAAATGTGGGGAAAGTTTGCTTCATGTTAAGATAACTTGGATCAATATATAATCTTTTTAACTCTTTCTCCCCTTCATATCTGCTTATATCAATTGGCTCTATAGTTCTTTTTTGCGCTAATGCTAAGTTTGCAATGAACAATTGAAGATTATAGACTCTATGGTCTTCTATGATGCCCCTTCGATTGGAGGGTCCTGCATTAGCTGCTCTTGCTATGGGTTTGAAATTTGTTTTTTTGGTTTATCATCTTCATTCATGTTGGAGCGTGTTCGCTTCTGTTTATTGTTGACTTGGGGCTGAATACTCATTTAATCTTGAGAAAATTATTTTTTAAGTCCTCCAACTTTTAATTCAGTTTCGAATATTTAACTCGCTTATGATTGAGGACATTATCTTTTATATTATCATCCCTGGCATCTATAACTCAGTGATGAGTCATGGCAAAAACTGTTTATAAAAGTTTGGCTGTTTTGAGTGATCATATTTAAAAATTGAGTTACAATTGAGTTAAAAATTAGAGGATTTGAAAATTAATTTTCCCTTTGAATTTTGCTTCTATTATGTGGGGTGAGAATTGTTTTGTCACCTTTTTTTTTTTTTTACCTGAATAGTACGAGATCTTCCATTTCATTAGACAACAAAATATAACCATGGTCACAGACCAACCACTTCCCACATGTACGGAACAGTCAAAGCAGCAGAGAGCCAGAGACGCGAGAACAGTGTTTCCCTTTTCACTTCATTCTATTTTGCGTATCAAATCAGTGGGAATCGAGTTTAATGAAAGTATATTAGAAAACACGAAATTACTTAATATAATGATAATGCGAATGCCTTTGTATTAATTTTAAGTCTGATTATGTTCTGCGTAATTATTATAAAATTATTATGTGATTAATCATATTGAAAATATGCATGGATTAAATATAGGTGGATAGAAAAAAGAGGAAAAAATTTCCCAAAAAAAGAAAGAAAGAAGGGGAAAAGAGAGATAATCGAAAAGGGCATGATAAGCAAAAATAAATAAATCGGTCAGTCATACATGAATCCAACACTTAGGACTTGAAACACCAAACAAGAAGTAGTTAATTTGAGATCTTGCGAACTGAGCTCATGAAACTGAATCAATTGTACAGGGTACACGCGCGCACACCCAAAATTGGTCAATAAATGCATAAAGCCAAATGTGCTGTAGATTATAAAGTGGGGCTTGAAGAAATTGAACCAATAATGCAGAGAAGGGTCAATAATTTGATTAATTATAGGGCTTTTGATATGAAACAAGAGTTGTAAAAAATTCAAAAAGAGCACTATGAATTATGTGGTTTTGTTTTTTTTTTTTTGGATTTATGTGTGATTGTCAAAGGGACAGTCTATCCATTAATCTTTTCTTTCTTTTTTTTTGCCAAGCTATCAATTAATCATATCACATATGCGTACGCAGTTATAACAAAGCCTCCCTATAGCTATAGGATTTGTCTTATGTAATAGTTATACCCAAAAAAAAAAAAAAAACTGAATGATCTTATTGTCCTTTCCTTTTACTATAAGTTAATGAAGGATGGATGGATTGGGTTTGAAAGGGGAAGATCACTGTAAAGTCGAAGAAGATAATTACTAAAAAGTTTCAAATAACGAATAAGTTTCAGTGTGGTAAATAATAACACAGGTGTTACTCATTCATTGCATGACTCTTTAATTATTATTGAGTCCTGGTAGTATTTTTTTTTTTTCCAGATGACAAGACTGGTTGGGTTCGAACACTACTGTCCACATATGAATCTATAAATATGATTCCATTCTTATCCTTCACACACACAGACAAAAGTGAAAGAGAAGACGAGGGATTCCCAAGAGGAGAAGAGAGCACAGATAAACATGTTAGAGAATCTTGAAGAGATGGATCAGAAATTGAGCAATCTTACTTTTGACCTCAACAACTTATTCATCATTTGCAGGCCTCTCTCAGTCTCAGACTCTGAAGAAACCACACACCAACTCCCAAAAAGAAAAGCTCTCATTCATATCCCTTTCTCTTCTCTTCTCACTGACGCTTCAGTCACCACAATTTCTCTTTCCTTTCAATTTTCTCACACTTCCACCTTTTTAAATCCTTAACATTTCATGTTCTTCAAAGTTTTTTCTTTTGAATAGATACTGCGTACCTTCAAAAAAAAAAAACAAGAGCAGTTTAGCTTCTTCAAAGTTCAAACCAAACATTTCTGTTTCTGATTCTTTTCTATATAACATGTCCCCAAGGATCGCCTCAACATAACGCCTTCTTGGTCCTATAATACGTGTGTGCACCACTCTGTTTCTGACTCTTTGTTTTAACATTTCATGTCGCAAATTTTTTGAAGGAGATTTAGTGCTGGCCTTGAGACTGTCTTCATGCACATGGCCAAAGATCGGGCCCTTGACTAAATGCTCATGGACCACTTTGTTGTTTTAAAGCATGAGAAGCATTTTTTTGCTGATAATAAAAGAAAAAATTGCTGAAAAATCTCTTACTGTAAAATTTATCACCCACATATATCATAAATTTGTTTAAAGACACATGTGTAATTTATAAATCCTTTCCAATCATGTGTAATCTATCTTCACCTATCTGCAAAATAGAATATATCTGCGCATGCCTAAAAAAAGTTACATCTGCTGATGTGAGTTGCACACATTCTTTCAAGTATCTGGATCCTTGGTATCTTTGAACAATACATTTTGCAGTAGGGATTTTTCTTTTTTTAGCAATTTTTGCTAATAAAAACAATAATCCATCACAAAATATTGAAGGCAAATGGTAGATTTTTCTCAATTTAAATTGACTGCATAAATACTAGTTATAACGTTATTAACATTAATAATCATAATATAAACATATATTTCTGTCACATAAATTCTACATCTATAATGCACAATCTCGAAAACGTCTAGTGGTGATAAAAAAAAAAAAGTTTATATTATGATTATTAATATTAGTGAAGAACAAAAGAAGTGAGGTTTAGATGAAAGAAATGATTAGATGGGTAGCCGGTTACCGAAATACTTACGCATACAATGTTCACAGGAAAGGCTGTTCTTTTGGAGACAGGACGTAATTATATAATAATATATCTGATTGTTGATAATAAATAAACAATAATATAATTTCATGGATTACATCTCAAAAAGTGGAATATCTCCGAAATAATTAAGTATCTGGTTATTTATTTCTATTATGCCACGCATCACGCATGCGAGGTGGGATACGTTCTGCAACACTTCACTGTACGTATTCACAATAGGAATTTGAGCAATGCACAATAAGCAGAATATAATACGGAATAAAATAAAATTTTGCGAAAATTGAATATTCAACACAAGAATAGATTGTGTTTAACATTTGGAGGGAGTTTTGAAAGTGTTAGGATGAATAATAGTAAAATAAATTGGGAATTGCAATGATGGGTGATAATAAATGATAAGAAGACATAATTAGGTGAGAAAAATTAGATTTGGGGCTCATCACATGTTCCTTTCTGCATATCTATGTCTGCCTTTACACCTCTTCTCAATGAATGTGAGAGAGAGAGAGAGAGAGAGAGCGAGAGAGATGTAAAACAGACGCAAAGGCATCCACACACAACAACATGCACACTCTTCTAGAGTGAGAAACGGTGCTGTGCTGTGCTGTGAGTGGGTGGGGTCTTCTCTCTGTATCCATGAGTTTCTCACACTCCTTCTCTTCCTCTTGTCCCATTCCATCAAAAAGTGGTAGGGATAACACTATAATCAATCTTTACGATTGGTAAATTATCCGCTTTCATTTATTAATAATATTATTTTTATTTCTTAATATTATTTTCTTTAATTGCAACCTCATTGGTATTCTCTTCAAGATATGTAGTATATCAAGATAAAAATAACTCTCATCCTAACATGTTAATGGTTAAGTTCATCCAGCACTTTAAAATATTTTTCACTACTACTCGATGTTATAAAATAATTCTTAACGTATTGACTATCTTAAAGTACTCTTCCGTATCATTTAATGTTCTAAAATGATTTTTGATTCAATTTTGTCCTTAAAGTATTTTTCTTAATTGTAATAAGCACCTCAATTTAAATTTTGAGTATCACTAAAAAAAAGGTACTTTATAGTGTTTAATGCGAAAAAATTACTTTAGGGTTTCATTTATAGAGTATTGAATACAACCTGATTAAACCAACGAAGCATCTAGTTGTGTATGTATATATGCCCCTACCAAACCCATTCTAATGGCACTCATTATACTAAGGGTGATGGTTGGATTCAGTAGAATGACTTGGTCCATCTGATCTTAAGCAATTTTGAGGATTTCAAATGTTGTGGATAAAAAAAAAAAATTATATTTAGAAGTTTGTCCCCAGCTAAGCTGAGGAGATTTGAATTAGAATTAAAAATATTGCATATCTTGCAACTGGATGCAGAAAACAGCACTCGTTATATGACTACTGATGGGTGCATCCACCTTTTGCTTGGTGCATGGAATGCGTAATGGGAGCCAGAAGGAGCTCCCACTAGGATCTTTCTTTGATCTGGATTAGTTTCATAGCCTTGCTATTCTGGGGGAAAAAGCATGGCCCTGTCTAATTATGTTCTCTACACCTTTTGGAGAATGATTTTTCTAGAATAACTTTTTTTTTAAGAAAAAAAAATATATGTTTCTTGGAAGATTACAATAAGCTACATTACCTACAAATGATAAAGCATTATGGATTAGTCTTTTAGATTAACCATCAACGACAAGATTGTCCAGCGAAAATCCTTCCCATAGATAGAGGGTTGCTATTATTTTCTTTTAAAAACATTTAGATGAACATTCAATAACAACATGGGGCAGTAAGTGAGATGGAACTTAATTACAACCTTTCACTTATAAAAGAATTTCATGTCACACTGGACTCACTGTATGTATATATGTGTAGTTGCACACACACACACATATATATATATATATATATATTATAATAACTATGATGAAAAGGAAAAGGAGTTGGGAGAGTAAGATAGGAAATAGATGAGCCGTGGAGGGGAGGAGGGCCCTAGCATGAACTCAACAGTGTGTGTGATATGGTAAACATATGCAAGTGGACCTGACCCACTCCTGTCCCTTTTCCCTCTCCTCACACAACAACAACAACAACAAAACACAGTAACACACACATATGTATACATGTATATGTATGTATATCCATGCACCCATTGAATCCTGCTTCACTCCCCTGCCGGCCCTCATCATAAGCCACCCGTTTAATACATGTATAGTGTTTTGATTATATACAAAAGAGACATATTAACATCATGCACATATCCTGTACGTACGTTAAGGAATAGATTTAAGTATATGGAATCGCAAAACGCAAATATGCCCACCTTAATGATTCAAAACAGAAGAGCGAGCTTTGATTCCCATGAATTCATCAACCTATATATATATATATCTCCAAATAAATTTGCCTCCACCTGTGAACCAGTCGATCGATTGTTCGCTGCCCAGTCTCATGAGTTGAGGAATTTACAGCCTTGAATTAGAGGACGGCATGATGAAGAACAAGTTTCCGATCACCCTGAAGCTTTGGATGCTTTAAATTAAAGACTTGTAAAAAAGTCAACGTCGTGAAATGTGACATGCAAAGTCAACCGCTTTTCAGAGGCATTTCCTTTATTGTCCCTTTCATGTGCTCATATTATATATGTGTGCGCTTGTTGGATCCTTATATGAATAAATGGAGCTAAAGAGAGTGTGGGGAAACACTCTCATCGATTGTGACCAGGCCAATTTGTGGGTGATGGACGGCTAATACTCCATCTTAACCGCAAGATTATATATTGTTAATTAAATACATGCATGCTTTAATTTTAATTATTACTTTTATAGGGTTTAGATTCTACAGATGTAGCCAACTTGAAACTCTTTGACTTACTCAACACTTCATCTTCTATCAAAGCTTTTAGATTCTCTGTAATCACGTAAAGCATTTGTGTTGCTTAAGCCATTATCATCATAAAGTCATTAAATTAATTAACCTCTCTCTCCCCTTACTTATTCTTAAGTGATAGCTGGCTGGCTAGTTACATAAGACTGATGAAAATCCTAGGTATGCATACCCCGCGCGGCGTTCTTATTTCACATCAGTGACTTCATCATGACAATGCACGTGAAATTATTAATTAATTACTGCGTTTAATGTTTATGTATAACAGATAGATTTCCCTCATTCTACGTACAAATTTTGTAATGGATAAAACCATAATTATATCCCACATGCATGATCAATAATGAAATAAATTCAACTACTGGCATGTACACATACATACTATAACCTTCCATGAGTTTTAATTTCCAGCTCCTCTCTCTCTAAAGCACGACATATATATATATATATAT
>QFDD01003059.1:0-21417 GCA_006871305.1 Vachellia collinsii | reverse complement strand
GGCCAATATAACAGAAGCCACTCTGGAGAAAATGCACTATCTTCATGCAGCACTTACAGAGACCTTAAGGCTTTACCCTGCAGTTCCTGTTGTGAGTTCTTCAATTATTATCTCCCTTGGTTAACTCATTAACCTTGCCTGGCCTCATTTATGTCCTAGAATATTAAAGAAAAAAGATTTCGGGTGATAATTTTTCTCAAAAATTTACATTTAAGAGCACTGTTGTCTAGAATTTCTTTTTTTGGTTAAAAATTATCCCCAAAAATGTTAAAATGGAAAAATGTTTTGTTATTATTCATTATTAAAAATGTTAATGATCAACGCTGGTTTTTAGCGTGATGGGGGCGATATTGCTATATTTTAAAACTTCTAGTGTGACATTTGACCTAAGAATACTTCTAGAATAAATTTGCACATTAGCCTTATAAAAATATATAATAAGAAATTAAGGGCATTCAATAATAATTACTGTAAAGCTGTTACTTGTTAAATAGTTTTTGTCATTTTATTTTTTAAATTAAGGCATTTAGATAATTAATTTCCCTACAAAGTTTTATCCTAGACAAGTCCTTAACAAGAGACTTCACAGTGATTAGACTATTTCGGCGTATTGAATTGTGATTTGCAAATTCGGTAGCTTGGGATGTCTGTGTTTTACTTCCTATATAAAAGGATGATTTGAACTATATATTGAACAATGTCTAATACTTTTTCACAAGATTTGGATCTAATTAAGTCAATTTTGACACAAAAATTGACGTTTCTAATTAAATATGTTTTGGTTTGTGTGACTCTGAACTAAAGGATGGGAGGAGTGCAGAAAGAGATGATATCCTGCCTGATGGCTATAGGCTGAAGAAAGGAGATGGAGTTTACTACATGGCTTATGCTATGGGACGCATGCCCTACATTTGGGGCCCCGATGCCCAACAGTTCCGACCCGAAAGATGGATCAGAGATTCTACCTTTCGACCTGAATCTCCGTTCAAGTTCGTAGCCTTCCATGTGCGTATCTCTCCCTCTCTCTCTCTAGTTTGCTTCTGCGATGAAAATTTCCTTAGTAAGTCCAATCCATAGGGATGATTTAGAGAAAAAGGTATAATTTTATGACATACAATGAATTGAAGTCTTATATTTAATTTAGAAACTAAATAAACCTTTCAAGTAGCTTTTACATTTAGATTCAAGGGAGAACATAAGTTGGTGTATAGAATCGGAAATGATTTATTGAATAAGTACATATTGATTGGAATTGGTTTATTGGAATTGTTAAACTAGCTTCTTCTTTTCTGTTTCTTTTTTTAAGTAATGGCTTTGTTTTGCTATACAGCGAGCATTTGGTAGTTGTTGAAATTGGTTCTATTTAAGAACTTGGTTGTTTCTCTCTATACTTATGGCTTATTTTTCAGGCGGGACCTCGGATCTGTTTGGGGAAGGACTTTGCTTACAGGCAGATGAAGATAGTATCAATGGCTCTCCTTCGATTCTTCATGTTCAAGTTGGACGATGAAACTAAGAGTGTGAATTATAGGACAATGTTTACACTTCACATTGATAAGGGTTTACTCATTCGTGCGATCCCAAGGGCTTGAAATAGCAGAGATATGTAGATCAACTTTGAAGTCTGAAATAAGAAGAAATTTAATTATAAGTATTAAGAAACACTTCAAATTTGTATCCAATTAGTTTCAGAGCCATAGCTTGAAATGTGTTTGTGTTGTGAAGTAAACCCAATACTACAAGACAAGAATCTCTCTTGCATTAATTTCGCCTTGTTAAGGTGAATTTGATGCTTTATTGTACGCCTGTGTGTATTCTTATATATTGTGTGTTTATGAAAGTCACACGCGCGCGCACGTACGTACGTGAGTATGTATGTATGTATGTGAGTATGTATGTATGCATGCATGCATGCACTCTCTTTTTTGTAAACACACATGTATGCATGCATGCATGCATGCACATACGTACGTACGTGAGTATGTATGTATGCATGCATGCATGCATGCATGCATGCACTCTCTTTTTATGTATGCATGCATGCATGCATGCACTCTCTTTTTTGTAAGAAAATATCTTGATATTCAATATACATAGGCTTAGGAGCCTAAGGTGAGCGTGTTCTTTTTATTTTTTTTCATAAGTAAGGTGAGCGTGTTCTACTTGTATTTTCATCGACGCACTTACTATGCTCTCTACAGAAAGTTCGAACTAAGAACTTCATATTTAAAAAAGTCTTGAAAGAGGGGTGTTTGGTATCAATTGGGTTTCAACGCTGCAACATAGATAAAGGGAATTGTTTGAATTTGTTATCAGTGAGTTCAAATTTCTATCCCCCTATTTCCTAATTAAAAAAGGCTAACATTCGTAAGTCATAATGCTGACGAAAATACGAATTAAAATATTTAGAGTTCTAACCAATTAGTTTGAAAAATTTTTAAGATTAATTTTGGCCAAAAACAAACATTTTTTTATATTAGTATTATATTTTAAAGTTTCTACAGTTTATTTAACTATAAATATTTCTCAGAAATTATAAAATATTTAAAACCATTATTAGTTTATGAGAGTACAATGGAGGTTGTTGTTTGGTTATACATATTTTTGACTTAATATGTTTGCATTATTGTGATTCGACTACTTTTATGGTTACTAGAATTATCAGTCTCGCCCGGAGCCGGAACTTTTTACTAGAGGCCTTATTTAAAACTGCTCGGTGGGAAATTGTTATTCTATATGAACTAATTTAAATTATGGATGCGTTATAATTGAAATTTTTTCTAAATGGTGAAATTAGAGAGAAAGAATCCAAGATGTGTATGTATTGTGTTGCAAAAACTCTCTCTCTCTCTTCTCTCTCTCTCTCTCTCTGGGCAAAAATACAAATAATCAAATTACTAATATAAAAATGTTAGTTAAAATTTACACTTATTTATGATAAAGATTGAATGAATGAGAAAAATCATTAATACAATAATATGACATGTTATTGACGAGGGAAAAACTAAAAAGATTAGTAAAAATTTCAGACACATTTAAGCCTATTTAGTAAAAATTAAGTTTCTTTAATTACGTTGACCGTGGAAAATGTGATAGCAGGTGCAACTTGCAAGTCAACATCCTAATAGTACTAACTTCAATTTTAAAATCTGTTTTTTTCTTAATAACAAAATCTTTCATTAATTAATAAATAGGGCAGTTCGGTCAAGTTATCCAGGTCCCCACAACTTGTTAATTACCTAGATTTTTTTGACAATAACTTATTACCTACATCTTTTTAAAATACTCCATCGTTCCATTTAGCTCTCCCCCTGATTATAAAGAGTTTTAACTTATTAATTAAATTTGTCTAATTAGTATCACATCTGGTCTTTAATATAATAACAAATTAATTCTTTTTTGGAATATTAAAAAAATTAATTAGTTGATATATTTATCAATTATTTTTCTTCAAATCAATTTGCCTAACTTATGAACTAATGTATAATGTACTAATACACATAAGTATTTTAAAACATGTAATAAATGAGTAATCTATTTAGCTTTTTCTTTTTCAATATATCAGAAAGATCAACTGACTATTATATTAAAAACCTAATATAATAATTTTTATTGATAGTTTTAATATTTTACCAATAATAACTAATTTAACTAAAATTAATTTATTGTCATAGAGTGACACTTGGCACGTGATATCCCTTTATTTCAAGCAAATATAGCGCTTCTCGTCGGTGTGTGTGTGTGTGTGTGTGTGTGTGTGTGTGTGTGTGTGTGTGTGTGTGTGTGTGTGTGTGTGTGTGTGTGATATGCATGCAATGGAACTTGCTGTGCACACATCGCCTAAGCTCTTTGACTCTCAAAACTCTCAACACAGTATCCAACAATTGAAACATGGACATCCTCTACACTCTAACGTTCACTCTGATTTATCTCTTAGCCTTTTTTCTTTTAGCTCTCATCCTCTTCTTCTCTTTCCTTACAGTCACCATCTTCGCCGGAAAATCCATCGGAGACCCAACATACGCTCCGGTGAAAGGCACTGTCTTCAACCAGCTCTTCCACTTCAGTTCAATATACGACTACCACACCCAGATCGCCAGGTCCCACCCCACTTTCCGGCTTCTCGCTCTGGGGAGAAGCAAGCTGTTCACGGCGGACTCGCGAAACGTCGAGCACATCCTGAAGACGCGGTGGGAAAGGTACCCCAAGGGGAAGAAAAACCACCAGATTGTGGCGAATCTTCTAGGGGAAGGGATTTTCGCGGCGGATTCTGAGAAATGGAGGCAGCAGAGGAAGCTTTCGAGCTTTGAGTTCTCAACCAGGGTTCTTAGAGATTTCAGTTGTTCTGTTTTCAGAAAGAATGCTGCCAAATTGGTTAGAGTTATTTATGAATCTGCCAATGCAGGTCTCGGATTTGATATGCAGGTGAGTGAGACACACACACACACACTATACAGACAGTCACTTGAAAGGGGAAATTCTGTGTCTGTCTCATATCAATAAATTAACAAAGGTGAAGGTGAGATTTCACGTAAAAGTTTTTTTTCTTTTAATGCATTTAGCATCCCAAGGTTTTTTATGCTCATTTTTACCTTAAAAGTATGAAAACATAACAATTTTACCCCATCTGTTAATAAAGTTAACTTTAACTAGTAGTTGATCAAATAATGTTGAGACGGCTCTGTTAGTTAAAATTAATTTTTTTAACGGACAGAGTAATATTGCTACATTTTTTAACTTTCATGACAAAAATGAGTGAGCAAAAACCTCTTGTTATTGAGCATAATTCATGAAAGAAAATTTTCAGGATAAAAATGCATCTTAACTCTTTTTAAAATTAATCAAATTAGTGTTTTGGATAGTCCAAGGGTTTTGTTTCCTTGAAAAATTTGCATGAAAGTCCATATAAGTTCATCTCATTTTTAATGGGATCCTTATAATTTTTTTTTTCCTTTTTATTGAATCGTTTTAGGTTTCTCAATTATAGGATTGGTCACCGTATTGATATATTTTTTTTAATTTGCAAGAGAAACAATATGTGATTCTCGTTTACCATATACATGGATTAATTATATTACATGGACATAAGATGCAAGCAGACGACTGAGTATAATGATTTTTTTTATCTTCATAATAAATAAATTATATTCCATCATTTTATTTTTAATTTTTACAAATTATATGCCATTTATGTAGCATTCACATCAGCTCTAATTAACCTATTATGAGCATAGAGACTAATGCTTTTAGTTGTGAAAACTGTGTGAACCTAACAAAAGATAAACTACATAGGCCTAATTAAAAAATTAAAAATTAGGTGAGAGAAGATAACGACTAACTTTTGAATCCATGTACAATACGGCATTGAAATTTCACTAAAAGAATTACGAATTCAATCAATATAACATAGATTAGGAGAAATGAACAAATTATTGATAATTGATTAATAACTTATACAATAGATATAAAATCGGTCGTTTTTGTAGGTGCTTATATATTTATTTGCTTATTATTTTCTTGGTCTTGTGTTGTTATATATATATATATGTAGGACATGCTGATGAGATGCACTTTAGATTCCATATTCAAAGTGGGATTTGGAGTGGAATTGCATTGCTTGGAGAGAACAAGCAAAGAGGGAATCCAATTCTTAAAGGCCTTTGATGAATCTAATGCCTTTGTTTATCGTCGTTATGTGGATCCTTTCTGGAAGCTCAAGAGGTTTCTAAACATTGGATCTGAAGCTTCTCTTAAGAACAATCTCAAAATAATTGATGATTTTGTGAACGATCTTATCAGAACCAAAAGACAACTCTTGGCATTATCTCAGCAAGATTCTGTGAGTTTACTTAGCAGTAGAACTATCTTTTTCTATTACATGGAAAACTGATAAATTCTCTCATATTACTCCCCTGTCTTAAATATAATATCTTATTTGCAGTGTAAATTGTATCGCAAATAAAGTTTTATATTTAAAATCGAAGTGAGTATAGCAAACCAATAGTCCCTTTCATTTTTTTTGGAGTACGTGAAAGGAGGATATTACATCTATGATCCATGTATTACACTTATTTACAATGCGTCCCACTCTTTCTTAAATGGGTTAAGTGGGTCTTAATATCTACTAATGGTGGGCTCAATATAATCCACTAAGAATATATTTTTGGCAATGCAGCAGAGAATTGCGTGAGTTCAATAACTTGCATTTATTTGTGTGTGTGTGTGTGTGTCTGTGTGTCTTTTCCACCTCTATGTTCATTGATGCATGAAAATGTAGAAAGTCCATTTTTCTTTATCAATCCTTCTAGTTCAACCCGTAAATATGGTCAATTTATTTATTTTATTTTCTAGATCTAAGCCTTGGATCCTTTTCCATTCAAAAAAAATAATAACAATAAATGTAGGGATAATCAGAGTACATTTGAGGAGAGAACACACTAAACGTAAAAATATATTCACACACACACACACACACACAGTATATCTCATAATTAGCAATGGATCAGTTCATTACTCTCCTTTTTGCTTTTGCCCTGTGTATATTTTGATTATGTAAATGGATCGAATTGGGATGAGTAGTCGTACTTCAAATTACCAATGAGAGTTGGCCATCTGACTAAAGCGATTAGTTAGTTCCTTACGATGTGATAAAGCAAAATCCAAATCCCTGTTGATAAATATTATTTACTTATATTTAATGTTTGATAATCACACAAACAGAATTAATATCAATAGGAGCTTAGCTATGCCAATAAAAAAAGTCATATTAATGACTATATGTATGATAATTTGATTTCAGGGTGATAATTAAGGTGGTAATAATAATGGATATATATATATATATCTGTGTGTGTGTGTGTGTGGTGATTTGATTTCAGGGTGATAAGGAGGACATGCTTTGGAGGTTTTTGGTTGAGAGCGAGAAGGACAGATCCATGACTGATAAATATCTGAGGGATATAATTCTGAACTTTATGATTGCTGGAAAAGATACAAGTGCCAATACCATGTCTTGGTTCTTCTACATGCTCTGCAAGTACCCTCTCATACAAGAAAAGATTGCTCAAGAAGTGAAACACGTTACCAGTAATTATTATAATTCTACTCAAGGGAACAACATTAACATAGATGAGTTTGTGGCCAATATCATAGATTCTTCCCTTGACACAATGCATTATCTTCATGCTTCTTTGACTGAAACTTTGAGGCTCTACCACTACAAAAAAAGAGTGCTTTTGTAGCAGTTATTTCTTGTCATTGTAGCAGTTATTAACCGTTGCAAGAGATATTGTAGCGGTTTAATAAACCGCTGCAAAACTCACCGTGGCAACAGATCTAGTAACGGTTTTAGTGAACCGATGCACAGACAAATAAAACCGTTACTACTTTGAAGCGTTTAGTAACCACTACAAACTGAAACGGTGCAGATTTTTGTAGCGGAATAAAAACCGTTACTAAATTGTAATTACGGAAAAAGGAAAAAAAATATTGTAGCGCTCAAGAAACCGCTACTAAAATTAAAAATGGGGAAAAATGGCAGCGGTTTTATAACCGCTATTAATGTTTGAATTTAAATTGGAAAAGCGCCAAAATTTAAAAACCCGCCAACATTTTGCAGCGGTTATAAAACCGCTACAGATATAAATATACATAAATAAAAAAACCCGTTTTATTTCTCGCACTTGGTTTTTGTAGCGGTTATATGACCGTTACTAAAATAATAATTATTTTTTTAAAGAAAAACAACGTATTCCGAATAATGTTTTAATTATTAAAAAAATTAATACAGTTATAAAAAGTAATTTATAATTAATTAAAATAAAGTACTAATAATTAAATAAGATATAATATTTGGTCCAATGATTTAAGTACTTGAAAAGACAAAAAAAAACATTGTTTCACCGAAATCAATATTAATAAATTAAATAAACAAATGCATAACAAAAGACAATTAACATTAAATAAAAACAATAACAGCATAAAGGGTTAAGAAGAATACCTCTAACATAAACTACACATCAGAAGCTTCCCAAACCACTCAAAAATAAGTGCACAGTGAGAGGGACAAAAGAAAAGGAGGGGTGGAAATGAAATGGGGGTGGAAAGGTATTTATAGGATGTCTGGCAAGAATTAGCAGCGGTTTGGGTCACGCTTTTTTGTAACGGTTTGTTTTGCAACGGTTTATTTTGTAGCGGTTTATGTTACTGTTTTTAATAGCGGTTTCTGTACTTTGTAGCGGTTTTGAACCGCTACTAATAAATTTTGTTGGAAAAAAAAATAAAATGCTTGAAACAAATTGGATCTATATATATTACTAACCTGAATTATTTATTCGGCATCATCCGCCCTGACAAGTGGTAAATCTTCATCTCCTTCAGGGAAGAAGTTTTCAAAATCAGTAGGATGGAATGGCTCCGCCTCATAGACAATGTGATCATCGCTATCACCCATGTCGTAAAGATCTCTAGGCTTAAGATGAACGACCATACTTCAATCTTTATGCTTCTCGTCCTCCACATAATAAACCTGTTGTGCCTCGGATGCTAGAATGTACGACTCATCGTCTTGGAGAGTCACCTGTGTGAATGAGTCTTGTGCGGTGGGTCATGCTGACCGTCTGGCCGATCATCTGTCCGAGGAGGCTGGGGATCAGGCTGAGCTGGTGGTGGCACGAAGATCGGCAACACCATCGGAGGGAGCTACGGAGGAGCAACGTCGGGCTGAACCTAGTGAAAGGCCATTTGGATAATGGAGTTGGCAACCTGCCTCCACATCTCCATCTGCGCCTGCATCTGCGCCTGTGTCTGAGCATGGGCCTCCACCTGGGCCTCAACCCGTGCCTGGACCTGGGCGTCCACTCGAGCGTCGACCTGCCCTATGACCTCCTCTCGAACCTCTTCTCGCAGCTCAGCGCGTAGAGACTCACGATCCACGTCAGAATCACCATGCCTCCTGGGTCCCGATGTGGTCGCCTGGGACGCAGCAGCAGAAGATGAAGTCCCAGCTTCATATCTGCTACTCCCGAAGACCCTGGTCCTCGTCACCCCAAACCTGAATCCTGGAAGTCGCCCAGGGTGCTGATCACGGCCTTCCATCACCGTCTTCAGTGAGAGAGTGGGATCTAAGGCTGACACCTGGGACTCCCTGAGCTCAGCGTTAGTTCACTGAATACGCTCCTGCAATAGAAAACAAATGATATTAAATTACTATATAAAATGCAATAAATATTAAATATTTATAGAAAAGACAAAATATACTTACAATAATATGCTCAGTCTCCTCAAATAATGGAGTCTCGTCATTGTGCCTGTGGGTGGCCACATACATATCTCCGTATGTGACCCTCCGACCCTCCCTCCTCGCTGTGTCGTCCTAAATAAACATAATATAACAATTTCAATAACAATTAACAATTACAAAACAATTAAAAACCAATTAACAATTTTAATAACAATTAACAATTAAAAACCAATTAACAATTTTAATAACAATTTACCATCTCAGCATAGGTGCAGGAGAATGGCTTCGATCCTGCAGTATGGTGGATCGTCTGGCGTGCGCGGCTCTGTGCAGCTCGCCTGGAGATCGCCATACTCCTCGGTGACCTCCTCCACCGGACAAATCTTGCCCAGCTTTCGGGCTGGACTGGGTCAGGCACGTCTTCTGCCACCTCCTGCGTAGTCCGCGTGCCATCACGGTTCTTTGAGTGGTACAAGCGATTTCGCCTGTTCTTCCACCCCTCTCCCATCTTTGAGATGGAGTAGTCCTTGTGCACATCCCGCACAACAAATTTATTCAGCAAAAAAACATATCAAAGTTAATCAGTATTTCACAATAAAATTAATAACTTAATTTAATTAAATATATTCAAATTATACCTTAACTTTATTCTCCCAAACCCAATCCTTGTCGTCCTTCCGCACCCTCTTCCACGTCTCGGCGCTGATGTCAAACTGGCCGCAGTTCCCTCCTTGCTCGGCTAGGTAGCGGTGGTATAGCTGACCGACCTTCCCGATCGGTTGCCGTGTCAGCTCATTCCAGGATACAACGATCCGGTGGCCAGCATCGAGCTGAGACACATCCCTCAATGCCAGCTTCTTCTTCTGCAGCCGGCCTGTCGGATCTGCACATTTCATTCAAACATTAACAATATAAATTAAATTAATTCATCAATTTTATTACAAAATATAAATCTAAATTATTTACCCTGAATGTCCACTTCAAAGCCAGTGGACCGCGAAGCAGAAGACCGAGGGAATCCCTCTTCCCTGGTGATATCCTCATTCTCGAAGTTCTCAGCCGCCTCGACTGAGATATCTGGAAGATCGAAATCTTTGACGCTGAGATATGTGTTGTCAGGATTGGCCTTAGCACCGCCAGCTTCCCGAAACTCCTGCTCCTCAGGATTGACCTCAGTGTCACTTCGTTCCGGGATGTCCTTGTGAGGTATCATAGACTCCTTATAGGGCCTGCGTGTAGGACCGGGACTAGACATCTATAATAAAATAAAAAACATTAAAATAAAGTTAAAAAATAAAACATAAAAATAATTTAAATAAATTTAAAAAACAATAAAATAAAAACAAAAGTAATACCTTTTTTGCTCAAGAATAGACTGATTTATCTATATTTTAGTTTTTGAAACTCTTTCGATGTGACGTTTTTGAGAAAATGGAAGTTGAATATATAAAGCGAGGAGTTAGCAGCAGTTTTGTTTGAACCACTGCTAAGCAGCGATTCCAGGAAAACCGCTGCAAAATAAGATGACTTCTCGGAAAATACGAAACTTAGTAGCGATTTTATAATAACCGCTGCTAAATTGGAAGGAATTCCGTGACGTTTCAAATTTGCATCGGTTTATTTTGCAGCGGCTTAAAGAACCTCTACAAATTGGTGACCTTTCGTATTTTGCCGCGCTTTTTTTCTATACAACCGCTGCAAAATTACGCTGCAATTTTGGTTGGTCATTTCGCCAAATGTTGTAACGGTTTTAAACTGCTACTAATTAATCGTCGTGGCAAACGCTTATTTTCCGCGGCAAATTAGTTCACAACCGCTACAAGTTACATACTTTGTGGCGGTTTGAGAAACCGCTACAAAATAACCGCTACAAATGTCACGTTTTTTTGTAGTGTACCCTGCTGTCCCTAATGTGAGTTCTCTTCCATCTCTCTTCATTCATTCTTTTCTTCACACTCACAACCACCTTTAGTGCTTCTTTGGATTGGTGTTTTGGAGTTCCGATTTAACTTTTCAATAGTAATTTTATTGTTTTAAGAGGTAAAAAACATTTTAATTTTGACTTGCGTAAACATATTTATCAAAAACAAATCTAAACAAGTCCATAATCGATATGATTTGTACAGTTGACATATCCTAAAACACACACAAAGTAAAACTTCATCCCATACAAATAGAAGCCATATACCACTAATTTATGGATACCAAGAACTTAAGTTGATTATTTATAAGAATATGTGAAATTTTTTTAAAATACCCTATTTAATAATTTACTCTTGAAATTATATATCTCTATTGATGGAAAAGCCCCTCTAAAATATGTGTGCAATAAATATAAATAGTATGAGAAAAACTTGATTGACATTTAAGACCAATACAAATCTCTAGACTAACTCTTACATTTCGTACCTGAGAAGTGAGTGATTTTTATCTTCCATGAAACCCATTTGAAATCAATCCATTTATTCACAAAATGCAGATATAATTAGAATCAGAATTTTAACATGAGATCATATATATATATATATATATAATGGTGATACAGAATGGGAGAACAGCAGAAGCAGTTGATATTCTTGCTGATGGGTACAAAATAAACAAGGGAGACTCAATATACTACTTAGCCTATGCGATGGGTAGGATGCCTTATATATGGGGCCCTGATGCTGAGGAATTTCGACCTGAAAGATGGCTTCAAAACGGAACGTTTCAACCGCAATCTCCTTTCAAATTTGTAGCTTTCCATGTTAGCCTCCCTCCCTCCCTCCCTCCCTCCCTCCCTCTCTCTCTCTCTCTCTCTCTCTCACACACACACACACACACACGCACACACCCCCCACTTTCACTTCTTTATTATTATATATAGATATATACATATCAAGTGTTATATATATAGCAGGCTGGTCCTCGTATCTGTTTAGGGAGGGACTTCGCCTACAGACAATTGAAAATAGTTTCGATAGCTCTCACTCGATTCTTCAGATTTAAATTGGAAGATGAAAACAGAAATGTGACTTACAAGACCATGTTCACTCTTCATATTCACGACGGTATCCCTCTTTGCTCTTCCCAGACATGCCTACAGCTAGTAACAACAGTGAAGATGACTTTTACACACACACATACACACAGTCCCTTAGCTCTTAAATATAAACATATACAAGTGTTTCGCAAGATTTAGAGATGTTAGAACGCATACTCATAGTAGGAGTGTGCATAGTGATGCCTGATTGCCTGCATGTCCGGTACGCTCACCTAATTGGTTGTTTGTTAACTCTTCAGAATCACTCTTAGAATCACTTTCATATAAGTCGAGACAAAACTTTTTTTACATACTTATCTCGGATTGTATAAAATCACTTTTCAAAAGTTAATCCAAATAAGCTATAAAAAATCATGACAAAATTTTTAGCTACATTAGAGGTATGAAGATATTAGCCAATGTGCTCATAATGCATGTTTACACACTTACCTCGAATTACGTACAATTACTTTTTAAAAGTTAATTTCAAACAAGCTAAAAAGCTCCTTTTCTCCAAACTGTATTTCAAGTTGCGACTTAAAATATTTTAAGTCGCAAACTGTGATACTTTAGGTCACGATCTAAATGTGAAAATTCTAAGTTACAATATGATATACTCAAAGTTACAACCTCTATGTGTGTGTTCGGTAATCAAGTTTCCCGCCAAGTTAAGCCCCATTGAATCCACGGTCTTAGGGGTGAGTATTGGTTTTTCGATTTTGTTTTCGGTAAAAACCGAAAAACCAAAATACTTGTAAAAATAAAATCAAACCGAAACTGAACTTCAAAATTAACTGAACCGAAATAACCAAAAATATTTAATAATTTATTAATCTAAATATAATATAATAATTTTTAAATATATTATAATAATATTTAATAATATATGTAAAAAATATAATAATATATGTAATATTATTTAATAATTTATTGTTTATTAAATATATTCAACACAAATAAATCCTATTCATGACAGAATTAAATATTAAATTATACAAACTTCACAATTCAATTAATTATGTAATGTTATTATTACTTGGACAATTTTACTTTTCAATTATATGTAATGTACATATATTTTCTTTTATTCCATTTTTTATCATTTTATTTTCTCTCATTTTATCACAATATATAAAATAATGTATATGTATTAATGACCTTCATATCTTTTTAAGTAATTTTTCTCAAAAAGTCACTTCTCTAACCATCTCTGGTTGGGCAAGGGTAGGCATCCCTGGCCAAGCAACTTTATCTCTTTCTGTCTCATCTTCTTTGCCTCTGTGAAGTCTGATTCTTCTTCTTCTTCTATGTCGTCGTCTTCGTCATCGTCAAGGTTTGGCTAAAATACATTTATATTTGGATAAATGTTGAAGAAGTGACTTTTTAAGGAAAATTCCTTAAGGAGGTATAAAGATCATTAATACATATACATTATTTTATATATTGTGATAAAATGAAAGAAAATAAAATGATAAAAAAATGAAATAAAAGAAAATATATTTACATTACATATAATTGAAAAGTAAAATTGTCCAGGTAATAATACATTACATAATTAATTGGATTGTTAATACATATAGATTATTGTGATAAAATGAGAGAAAATAAAATGATAACAAAATGGAATAAAAGAAAATATATTTACATTACATATAATTGAAAAGTAAAATTATCCAAGCAATAATAACATTATATAATTAATTGGATTGTAAGGTTTGTACAATTTAATCTCTAATTCTGTTACGAATGGAATTCATCTATGTCAAAGATTATTACATTGGCCGAAAATTCCCACGATGCGTCTTGTCATGATGACCAGATGAATCATTGGACAATGGATTTGATGAGGCTTAATTTTTACGGGAAACTTGATTGCTGGAGAAGAAAAACAAGAAGATGAAGAAGGTGGATAAGCTAATGACAACCATCAAACCAAAGATTCCGAAATTGCCAAAGGAGAGTTTGATTCCTTCGACGGAGGTGGAATCATTTTCCAAACATCACATGCTGCATCTTACACAGCATTTTGCCCCAAAAGTCATTGTGGGCCCTGAGGAGATGTTTCCAAGCACACTCTATAAATCGCAACTTTAAATGTTTAGGTTGCAACTTAAAATATTTTAAATCATGGTTTGAAATGTATTCTGGACAGAATGAGCTTTTTAGCTTATTTGATATTAATTTTTAGAAAATAATTATACGCAATCTAATATAAGTATATGAGAGGAATTTTGTCTCAACTTACGTAAAAAATTTTCTCCTTTCCTATAATGTATTTTGGGAAAATGCATTTTGGTCAAATCAGTTACCAAACATCTTGACTTTTTTCAAAATACATTCCTTTCCTAAAATGACTCCAAAAAGAGTTGCTGACAGGCTACTTATTAAGGACGAGGCGTAGAGGCAGGAGGGCAAACTCACAAGTAATCTATGGAAGCCACTCATGCAATAAATTCCACAGTTGGAAAGCGACAAACAAGGCTCCAGTATATTTGTTAACGCCTGACGCCTTCGCATTCTGTAAAACAGTTGACAATAACGAAAGACTCAGAGCACCTCTTGCTCTGCTTCTCCTCCTCCTCCTTCATTTCACCATGGATTTTGCGTCGAACCTTTATTTCTTCACAGCTTTCTCTGTAATTTCAACTCTCTTGCTGGCGTTGGCGCTTCAATTTCTTGTCTCCAGAAGGCTGAACAAAAGCCAGAGGAGGACGAAGAAGAAGTATCATCCTGTTGGCGGCACCATCTTCAACCATCTCCTCAACTTCAATAGGATCCACCACTACATGACCGATCTCGCTGGCAAGTACAGAACCTACAGGATACTCACGCCTTTCCGCAACGAGATTTATACCTCTGATCCATTGAATGTCGAGTACATTCTCAAAACCAATTTCGAGAATTTCGGAAAGGTGATTGTAAATACAAATTCACTTCGGGTTTGTACTTCTGGGCCTTGTAAATAGATGCAGATTTGTGTCTCTGATCTAAAGATGGAGCAGTTTGACTTATTAGCTAGTTTCGATGGAATCAGTATTTTGACCAAGGCATTTGCAAATGGTTGGGTCACGTCAAAATACTTGCCCTGCTTCTGAGGTTTTCTTGAACCGCACATTCCATAATGGTCAAAGGAAAAAAACTACACAGTGTATTGAACCGCACATTCCATAATAGTTTGAGAGAGGACCTTCCTCTTGACTCGTCAAGCTCGTTGTCCTTGGGCTATAATCTTCCAAATGAGTCTAAGACTGATTTTTTTAAAGTAAAATATGTTGTTTGGCTGGCCACAATCTGATTGATTATGTCTATTCGCCTTGGTATAATTCTTAATGATTGTAAATGAGCTATCTGAGCACAAACAAGTGAACTAGTAGCACAATTTTGGCAGTTTTTCTCCTAAGTTGTTTAGACAAGAAATGCAATTGCTATTAGAACTGTGAAACAAATTGCTGATATCAAATAATATTTCTCTAGAGTATCACAGCGTGTAACTATGTATAATAAAGGGATAAATCAGTTGGAATGATGGTTTGACCCAGTTTGCTTGATACATTTCAAAGTTAATTGTGACCCTTCAAAATCCCTATGGTCATCACATATAGAATTTTTTTCCCCATTTGGAAGTAATTGTCTGGAGAACGGTTGAAATGAGCTGAAACAGAGATTTTTAGGACTTCATATAAGGAGGGCAAAACAATGCTGTAGGTGTTATGGCATTTAACAATTTATGTTTTGTGTTTTCAAAGACAACATAAGAGTGAAAGTTTTTCAGTTCAAGTGGATATGTTTGGTTTGATGGCATCAATTTTATTCCTTGAAGATTTTGTGCAGGGACCATACAACTACAACAAATTGAGGGACTTACTAGGTGATGGGATTTTCACTGTCGATGGTGAAAAATGGCGCCAACAGAGGAAAATATCAAGCCATGAATTCTCGACAAAAATGTTAAAACAGTTTAGCATTGAAATTTTCAGGAAAAATGCAGCAAAATTAGCAAATAAAGTGTCCGAGGCTGCTACTTCTAATGAGATATTGGACATTCAGGTGGGTAAATCTATGCTCTGAAATATGTTATCACATTATCTTCCTTTATTGGGGCTTACATATTTACATTTTCTGATAATTTAAACAGGACCTACTGATGAAATCAACTCTGGATTCAATATTCCAAGTTGCATTTGGAACTGAACTAGACAGCATGTGTGGGTCAGATGAAGAAGGGAGGAAGTTTGCTGATGCTTTTGACACTTCGAGTGCAACAACCCTATTCCGTTATGTTGATGTGTTCTGGAGATTAAAGAAACTTCTAAATATTGGTTCAGAGGCCTGCCTAAGAAAGAATACTAAAATTTTAGATGACTTTGTACTCAAGTTGATCAATACCAGAATTCAGCAGTTGCAGGCTTCAAAGGATTCTGCTGTAAGCCTACTAATTGCAAGTTGTGTTGTATTTTGTCTCGGACCACTTCAACATAAAGGATCAAATTATTTAGTCAGAGCTGGTTAATAGTTTTATCATAATCTCCAACACATCTCTCACATTAGAACCCATCTGGCTGGAAGTATAGACGAAACACAATCTCATCATATATTGAGCTGAGATTTGATGTTAATTAAGATAATAGATTAATAGGGATCCAACTCATGACTACTTGGGTAAAAAGGTTACGAAACCATGCCATGGATGATTTCAGCTTAAAGCTAATCAGTGATGGTTCATGTAAAATTTTATTATAATCTTCTTTTTTAATTTTAACGGTCATTCTTGTAATATATTTGGTTACGGAGGAAATTTATAGCCTGCATACTTTTCTATTTTTGCATGAATTATGCAGAATAATGGAGGGGATATTCTCTCGAGGTTTCTGCAAACAGATGAATTTGAAACAACATACTTAAGAGATATAATTCTCAACTTTGTAATTGCTGGCAAAGACACTACGGCTGTTACACTTTCTTGGTTCATTTACGTGCTTTGTAAGCATCCTGCTGTACAAGAAAAAGTTGTGCAAGAAGTGAAAGAAGCAATGAATCAAAAAGAAATTACTAGCTCCACAGAGTTCATGTCAAGCTTAACAGATGAAGCTCTTGAAAAAATGAATTATCTCCACGCAGCAATTACTGAAACTCTCAGACTATATCCTGCACTTCCTGTGGTAAGGCTGTTTAGAAGATTTGTCTTATTTATGGAACAAAGCTTCGAAAAGATTCTGAAAGTTCTTCCTTTTGATGCACAATATTGACCCTGATTCCAAATTCCTGTTTCTTGCTTCCTACTGCCAGACATCTGACATGTTTCTAACTTCTATGTTTGGATTGAGAAGAACTTCTCTGCTGATCAGACTTTGCCGATCAGTGTATTCAAAACATCTAATATTAATAAATAATTACCTCTTATTTTTTTTACTATCTTCCCACACGCACAAAAAAGCTGATCTGCAGATGATTTGTGATAAATGGTCTGTAGAGAAGCGAAACACGCTAGGGGGAAGAAAATGAAATTATAATTTTATATATTTTTTATGTATAGAACCAACAATTTCTGTCTATTCCCCTCAACTCAAGCTATTCTCTCGAATTTGAAACTTTTTCTGATGCAGGATGCAAAGATGTGTTTTTCAGATGATTCATTGCCAGATGGATATAGTGTGAATAAAGGAGATACAGTAGCATACCAACCTTATCCAATGGGTCGCATGAAATTTATATGGGGAGATGATGCTGAGGAATTTAGACCAGAGAGATGGCTCGATGAGAATAACATTTTCAAGCCAGAAAGCCCTTTCAAGTTTACAGCTTTTCAGGTTAGACTTGTGTTTATGGAATTTGACATCACTTTTCTTACCTTTTTAACTAGGTCAAGTAAATAAATACCAAAATTTTCCATTGACATTTCAACGTTTTTAAAAGAAAAAATTGAGATAAATTACACTATCATCCATCAAAAAGATAAGTTAGGCTAAAACTAAATTCATTTTGGTCTAAATAAATCTGCAAGTTTATAAAATAATAACCACTTTTCTAAGTTTAGTAAATTTTGAAATCAGTCAGTGAGAAAAATTTGAAAATAAAAGCAAAAGGTACATTCAGATTATTTTTAAAACATAAAAAAAATAAAAAAAGGCTTCTAATCAAATAATTACTAATAATTAATTTCAGCAGTAATATGTTCCATATACATTTGATCTCCATACCTATTGTTACACATACAATAAATTTTTTTAACACAATTGAAGACTATTGCTTTAAAGACAAAATCAAGTAAATTTGTACTATAACTTCTGAAGTAAACATCTTAATTCATTTTTTTTTTATTTACGGTGATGTGCAAGCAGGTCCACGGATTTGTCTGGGAAAAGAGTTTGCTTACAGACAGATGAAGATATTCTGCGCTGTTCTGTTAGGTTGTTTCCGCTTTGAATTGAATGATGATAAGAAACTTGTAACTTACAAGACAATGATAAATCTTCACATTGATGGAGGTCTCCTGATCCGACCCTTCCACAGATATATCCATTAGCAGACACGTTGATAGAACAGTACAAACTCAGCATCCACCACCATCATGTGAGCTTGTATGTATGCCTGTTGTTTGTTTTTTTTTAATGAAAAAAGTTTCAGGACATGCCTTCAGTTCAGAAAACGCTTATAGAAGTATTTACATATCATCCATCAATAAAATCCTTATATCAGCTATGAGATTTGAACTCACGATCTTATGGGCTGTTACAAAGTTAATTATGACCGTTATTTGATCCAATAAGTTGATACAAAGTTAATAGTCATAACTAATCATGTTAATGGGATGGGGCGAAATTGTTACGTTTTTATATCTCTAAAGTGACATTACACTAAAAAAAACTTTTTGGCATAGAGCATTTCTAAACGAAAACTTCCGAAACAAAAAAAAAAAAATCTAAACCCTTTTTTAATTGAGTCGTTCAAATAATTTTTTTTATTGAATCCTTATAATTTCCTCAGTTAAATATATTAGTATTTATAGACATAATTTATTAATTTGTGGAAGGAACCGTGTTAGTAGTTGATGCATTAATTTTGTAACTATGATTTAAATAAAATTAATAGCACGAGTTGGCAATGGCTTGGTGCCATCTAGAAGTACACGTAGTCAAACAAACACATTTAATAGTCAAAATTAACATTAGCTAGTGATAGAGTGGGGAATTCGGGGCCAAGTCAGCCCTTAAGGCCTGATTGCAAAAAAAACTCTCCATTTATATGACCCGGCCTACAAACCGGAGGCCCATTTAACTTATTTTTTTGTTGTTGTAAAAACATTAATTTTAACACCCAACAATAATATTCTGACTTGAAAACATAGAAAGTCAACTTTAAACAACATCGGCAATAATAAATAATTAAATTTAAGTTCACATGGAAATAAATCACACAATACAAAGGATTTTACTTCATCCTTCAATCATCATCATTATCTTAAATTTCAAGAACATTTAAATTTGATTGGGCTTCACTATGAATAGACTTAGAATGCCCTGTTTCAACTACGTAAATAATATCAAGGCTTTGCTTTTATAATTCCAACTATGTACATCTTTCACTATTAAGATTAAAAGGGGGAAGTTATCATTGCAATGATTAACATTAATTAAGGTTGAAGGTATTAATGAGGAATATTATTAATAAATGGATACATCATACACACACTTCACAGTCCCAACTTCTCATCTTTTACTAAACTCTAAGCTTTAGATATAAGTTAGAATAAGTTAGAATGAGTTTTCTGGGATTATTGCTAGCTAGATTGGTAACTTGTCTTGTATTTACACAGTAAGTGCATGTTTGGCAATCACTGTAAAAGCACTTTTAGAAGGAAAACCAAGGTTTTATGATAGTGATTGCCAAACATAATATTTTGGGTCATAAGTGCTTATTGGGCCAGAACCAGAAGCTATCGCACTGAGCTTCTCTCCACAACACGCCTACTTTGCTCTCGGCTTTTCAGTCAGAGCTGAACCATTTTCCACACCTGCCCTTGCTGCACACCTGCTTCTCTCTCCATGCTTGTACCTTCTCTCACCCGTGATCTGTAGAAGTTTCCTCACCCGTCATCTCCAACTTGCTGCTTCACCCGTGAAGCTCCCTCAAATTGTTCTACAGCTTCCTCCTCCTTTGCTCTCAACTTTCTTTATGTTTTCAAACTGCCCACCTTCGACTCTCTCATCAAATCGGTCTCACCAGCGTCGGAGAGCTCACAGTCATCGTCTCGACATGCTTGGCTTTCAGTTGCTCGAGTCTTTCTTTCACAAAGCATGAATGCCGGCAAGATTCTCAAGAACGACACGTTACTTATTTTGGGAGCTTCAATCTGTGACTCGTTGGATCATTAGGTTCTTCTTCCAGGATTTGTGGTGAGTGTGAGGTGTTTTCTTCCACATTGTGTCTCCTCTCCTTCTATCTGGTCAAAGAATTTCTAATGTTGTTAAATGTATATCAGTAACCATTATGATGCGATCCAACAGGGCGCATTAAATTCAAACAAGCCTTTTAAAATTTCAAGTGAACTAATTGCAAGACCAAGAGCCAAAAGGATTAAAGAATCATTAAATGGGTTTGTGCAAGAGATTTTAACAAAACATATGACATTTGGATCAACAAATGAAAAAGAAGACTCCAAGGACGTCATTAATGTGATTTGGGCTGAAAATGGACATGTAGATCATATTTTGGGTTTGGAGGCTTCAAATTAAAGGGCTTGAACCATGGGCTATACATAGAAGGCCTCATTTGGGCCTAAATGAGTTATTATCTTTAGTTTATGTCTTTCATGCGAAATTTGTAATTTGAATTAGATAGGATTGGATAAAAGATATTCTTTTGAATATCCTTATCCCTAGATTTTAGGATATTTATCAATTTCAAAGTTTGAATTTATCTTTTTAGATTTAAGATTGAATTTTATCATTTCTTTAGGATAGGATTTCAGAATGTAATCTCTATAAATACATTGTACTCCCCATTCTTGAAATGAGATTATCAGATTATATTATTGAGTTAAAGAATTGCATTCTTGCATCTTTAAACTTGAGAGTGGATTTCTCTCTAGGGTTCTTCATTGAACTAACAGACTTATCAAGGCTTGATCATCCTTGTGGCGTCTTCCAACACTTCG
>QFDD01003058.1:0-22165 GCA_006871305.1 Vachellia collinsii | reverse complement strand
AAAAAATATGCAATTTTAAGATCTTTTTTAAAATTTAATTTGAACGTAAATATGTATGTTAACGAATATTTTGAATTGCATATTAAATTCTTTTGGTTAATTTAATTTCTTACTTAGTAATTTGCTTATTTAATTCCTATTTTTATTTTGATAGTTGATTTGTTGACAATTAAAAATCTAAGTATTAGATTTATTATTGCAATTTTGTTTCGATAATAACTATTTGCTGATGATTAAGGTTTTTTAAATTTATTTTTTATTTTTTAAGATAATTATTTATGTAATGTTTTTATCGTATTGGGATAGAATTTTAAGAAATTAACTTAATTTAAAAAATTGATTAATAATTTTATTAATTTTAGATAAACATATGCTTAATATGTTTCAACAAAAAGCGTGTTTAAAAGTTTTAAATCATAAATCTAAATAATTTAGATAGCCTCTAAAACTTGTATCATTTCTACTGTATGATAAAAAAAAAAAGTGCTTGAAATATTATTTAGCCATTGAAAAAGACTTAAAGAAATGATGTTCAATATATATGATGAAAAATTAAAATAAAAATTGCGTAATCTAATAAAAATAAATTTTATAACATTAAAAAGTGTAAAAATATACGTATCGTAATTGAGTGAATATATTATATGGATTGATGCTCCCAAATGGGTAGTATTTAATAATAAGGTTAAGGAGTAACTAATGTATTACTTGAGGATGTTGCCTTTATTGTTGTAGGAATTTTACCCCGTAACTCTCTGTTTCATAATGAACTGTAGTGGAACAGTGGTAGTGGGAGAGTGTGTATTAAGGAGGATCTTGTAAAAATTTGAAAACTATCCTATATCTTTACAGATTTGATTTGATTTAATTAGTAGTTATTTTGAATTTCGATTTAACATGTAGTTATTTTTAAATTTTAAATTAATTTGGCAGTATCTTAATATTTTGAATTTGATTTTATTTGATTATCATTTATTTTAAAATTCAAATTTGATTAGTTCTAGGATTTGAGTTATGCTATAAATAGGCCTCACATTTTCAATGTAAGCAACTTTTGAATTGAAAAAAATAATACTTTCTTTCTACCTTTTGAATCTTTTTGGTTCTCTCCTTTCTCTTTAGTCTCCCTTCCTCCCTTGCTCATATATTCTTCCTTTTTCCTCTCCTGTCCTGCGTCACTTTTACTTGCAATTTTATTTTACTTTTGGTGTCATTTTTGATGATGTGGATGAGAGGTGAAAGACTGTAAATAATGCGCTTGTGAAACATATAAATGACACTAAAAAAAAAACTTATTTTTTGTTGTAAACCAATGATAGTTGATTATGCCTCTCATGTCACTCACGTATTTAAAATAATTACGTGATATAAAGTTTATTTTACTCTTAACATAATCTTTGTAGAAAAAATTAATGGGATGGTGGTGATGGTTGCGACAAGAGAGGTAGATGTGTTGTGGCGGTGGGGATGAAGGGCGAGGATCTAGTTATCTTACTAAGTAAAATGTTTAGTAGAGAGAACTGATTACATCTGGATCGTCCAGATTTAATTTATGAGCTTTAGATTTAAATTTTTAAAAGTATATATTTTTTTAAATAAATTATTTCAGTAGATATAAAATAAAAAATAAAAAAAAATCTTTCAATTATTATTTTTTAAAAAATGAAATAACTATTTTAAACAAAAAAAATCAAATTTAAATCGTTCAGATCAGATTTAAACGATCCAAATTTGATTAGTTTTATCTCCTAAACATTAAATACTTAGCAGGATAATCAAATCTGAAGGGCTACTCGGGTCGAACCAAATTGGCTCTAAATTTTGTTTGAACTAAACCATTGGAACCACCCTTGTCCTTTTACTAAAAAGGCAAGTGAAATTCGACCATTTATAGTTTAGACACTCACCACCAGATCAAGAACGTACACTTGGTTACATGCTGCTTCTTTGCTCAGTAGCGTGTGATCTCACACTTGCCTCCTACCTTTCCCTTTTCACATCCATTGTGGAAAAAATTGGATATATTTATAATTTGTGTCGTCATGTTTAACCAACTTAATATAATAAATCAACAAATTAAATGAATGATCTTTGAGGATTAAAGGCAAGTCAATGATTCAAATTTTGTCTTCATGCATACCTAATTATTGTCAAGGGTTTAAGTGCACAATTACTCATATACTTCTGTCAAATGTGTACCTAATATCATATACTTTATTTGGATGTAAAAAGGTTCATAAGCTGTTTTAAATTAGGTAAAAATATCGCCCCGTGATTATTTTTAAATGACTATTTAATTTAAAAAAAAAGAAAAGCATCTACTCTCTCCCTCTCCCACTGCTCATCACTGGTCATTGTCTTTTCCCTCACCTTCTTCCATCCACACCTTTTTTTTTAGGGTTTGTTTGATAATCATTTAAAAAGCACTTTTACGTAAGTCGAGATAAAATTTTTCTCATATATTTATCTCAGAATACGTAAAATCACTTAAAAAAATTATTCCCAAACATACCCTTAATTAAATAAGGAGACAATGAGGAACAGAGTGAAGGGAAAGAGAGTATATATTTTTTAATTAAATAATCGTTTAAAAATAATCATGTGGGACCCATGAAATTTAAAAAAAGTAGTGTCGGCTTGCCTTTTGCTTCATCTAACGGTGGTGGTATTTTTGCCTAATTTTATGGAGTTTGTAGGCATTTGTACACACAATTAAAGTATATGGTGCTAGCATATTGGATAAAAGTATATAGATAATTTTACACCTAAACCCTTTTTAAATTTTATTTGAATGCTATTCATGAAATTCATATGCTATTCATGAATTTCATTTAATTTTTTTTAAATTTTTATTACCGTAGTAATTTAATAATTTGTTTTATGGATTCGAAATCCGTAATTTTCAAATTAATCACATGTTTCTCTTTCATAAAATATTTTGCATTTTCTGTGTGTGATCAAGAACGTACACTTGGATACAGTGTGTGATCACTGATCACACTTGCCTCCTCACTTGGATATATTTATAATTTATGCACAAAGTTTCGTTGTCATGTTTAACTAAATTAATATAATTAATCAACAAATGAATGGTCTTTGCGGACCAAATGCAAGTCAATGATTCAAATTTTGTCTTCATGTTTAACCAATTATTTTAAAGTAAATGGTATTTTAATTTTGTCCGTGTATATATATATATAACCAATTCAATTATACACGTCCGATGAAAACCACTTTATTTATAAATTATAATGTATTGGTTGTTTTAATAGCATTGTGTTGACCAAAAGTTAAAAAAGAATAAGAAAATCTCATTAAAATACCCTCACAATATGAAAAAGACAAATCAATTATCCAAATTTTGCAATTATGAGACTGATAATGAGAAGAGTGAGGGGGAGAGGCAAAAGAGAAAAAAAGTAAAAGGCATATGAGTAAATTAAGTGTTATAAATTGAGAGAGAAAACATAGAGGAAGATATGAGAGAACAAGATGTGAAAGAAGAAGTTACAGAGAGTGAGAGACAAGAGAGAAGCGAGGAAGAGAGGAGAAGAGAGAAACAAGATGCGCAGAGGAGAGAGAAGAAAGAGGAAGGGAGAGGAATGATTGTATTACGTAGTATGCCTTATATTTATAGGCAAGAATTTACATCATCAGGGTAAAACACTATTTACAATTTACATGAGGTAATAAGGGGATACAAAAGATAATTGAAGATAATGGAAGACATGGACATCCACATAATAATATTCATAACATTAAGGATATTTTAAAATTTCAAATTGATGCCAGTGTATTATTTCAGTATTAAATTAGAGTCACTGATTTGGGATTTTGGAGTTTTGAAAGTATTTTAATGGGATTTTCTCTAAGGAAAATAACTAAAATCAAATAGAAAATTCTAGCCCGTATTTGTTTAGAAGGAAAATATAAATTTAAAATAAGTTCCCTAACTTTCACACATTTATTAATTCAATCTTAAAGTTAAATTTAAAGCAACTCAATCTTATAATTTATTAAATAAGGAATTACAAGGGTTAAGTTGTTTTGAGTAAAAAAGTATGTACGTGTACCGAGTAATTTCGAGTCAAAAAATTATAAAAACTAAAGTGTTCTGGTCAAGGTTAAAAACTAAATTAATAATTGAGAAACTTCGTGTTTTCCCAAATCATCCAGATAAATGGCAGGAATTAAAGAAGGGAAACTTGGGGAAAAATCCCTCATTTGGAAGTTAATTGTAAAATGGGACTTGTTCAGTTGCACATGTGGAAGCTCAGTTGCACACGCGGAAGCTCAGTTGCATATGTGGAAGCTCAGTTGCACATAATGTGAAAGCTCAGTTGCATATTGTGGAAGCTCAGTTGCATCTGTGTGGAAGGTCCCATTTTGCAATTAACTCTCCAATGGGGGACTTTTCCCCAATTCTCCCATTAAGAAATCTCCTTAGGCGATGAGTACTATTCCTCGTAGGGATACTTTTTTATTAAAAAAAAAAAAATTGGTTGAAGCAATAACCTCCTTAATTTTTAATTTTTTTATAGGGTTAATGGTCTTTTTATCTAAAAAATATTCCTAAAATATGATTGAGTATTCAGAAATTTTTTTATTTTAATAATGTCTGAAAATTTTATTTCGTATCAAAATTTTTTCGGTGTTAACGGAAGGTTAAACAAGGCTAAACGGCTGTTTAACATTTAGGATTGGTTGCCATGTCAGATACAACGATAAGTAGCTCTTCATTTGTCATTACCAAAGTTCATAAGAATCTGGAAAAAAAATCCCCTCCTCTTTCTAAAATCTCAGGGCCAGATCAACTACCAATCAATTTGTAAAAGTCTGCGGCCAGATCAACCCTCCCCATTCGGCTCGCTTCTCCAGTGCCGCTCCGGTGCCGGAGTTCTGGTACTCGGCGTAGTACAGTGTGTCCAACACGAAGTCGCCGTTCCACTCCAGCCACCCTTCCAGCCTCAGAACTACGGTGATGAAATCCAAATCCAAAATGCTAAGAGAACTACGAATGAAGCTGGTGCTAAAGCGGATGAAGACAGGGTGGCGCTGGTGCTGGTGCTGAAGCTGCGAGGGAGGACGATGGGCCTGGCATCAGGACCAGATGAACAACTACTCAATTTGTAAAACAAAAAACCAGTCTGAAAAACAAAGCCTCTAATCCTTCAAAACCAATCTGAAAATCAAAATCAAAGATAAGAAAAAATATAAACCAATCTGAAACGGCATGGACAAGATCTGGAGATGGGGCTTCAATAGAAAGACGGTGTGGACGACGATAATGGTGATGGGCCTTCGACGACGATAATGGACATGGTAACTCAAGGTTGACACGATGAAGATGCTGCCGGAAGTCTGACGGTGGCAACGAGGAAGTTGGAAATGGGAGGGTGAGTGATGGAGAGAGCGGAGGAGACGAGGGAGAGGAGGAAGCGGTGAAGAGGGAGGGCGGAGGATTCGGCCATCGATCCAGCTTCCAGCGTTTGGATGAGGAATCTAGAAGGACCCAGCGGTGGGTGATTCTCAATATGATGAGTCCAGAGATCTGAAGAAGGTCATCAGAAGAAAGTGAAGAAGTCAGGAAGAGAAAGAAAGAAGGTTGACCCTCACTCCACCTCAGCAAAATAGTCAACGTTTTACTGCCACCTTGCTTTTTCTTCTGCCAACATGTCAAGTAACATCAGTTAATTCATTACAAATTTGTACGAAGTAAAACTTTTTGGACATTTTTGAGATAAATTTTTTTTGAATGTCGAGTGATATTCCATGAATACTTCTAGAGTAAAAATAACCCATAATCCATTTTTTATATGATAAAAGTGTATTATTAATCCTTTAAATTGATATAAAGTTTCAATTTATTCCTTTAATTTCAAAAAGTACCCTTTTATCTAAGGGTAACACCACTAGTAGCATGTTTGGTTTTTTTTTAGAAGTGCTTCTAGAAACACTTTCACGTAAGTTGAGACAAAATTCCTCGTACATATTTACCTCGAATTGCGTACAGTCACTTTTTAAAAACTATTCCAAAACATGCACTAGATCGTTTCTAGTTCCTCATCGAGGTTTTGCCATGTTTCAGAGGGATTTATCAAGTCATGTTGACAAAATAAAATATCAAGTCAATAAACCTTTGTTTAAAAAATTTGCATTAGCATTGCCTTTTTTGAATTAGTGAACTTGCTTCTCTAAAGGAAGTTACCCAGAAACTTCTGTCTTTTGGCTTATAAATTGGATTGATGTTGTCTCCTCTACACTGATGACACCATCACTTGTGCTCTTAGTTTGCATGCAGAAAAGGTTTGAGCCATAGCCACTTAAGCTTGTGAAGGTACGCATATATGATTATCTTCTTCCTCATATATGATGCTTTATATATAATGTTTATGTTTGCACTCTTCATTTAATTTTGTTAGCTTCAATTAGAACCCTATTGATCTTGTCTCTGTGCGGCTACTGGCTGCTTCTGCTTCTTCCCCAGTTATATATATGTCCTCCCTTTATATTTATGCAGAACTTTAATGTTATCTTAGTGGATATATATACACACATGTTACTGTATCTCATATTTTCTTTCAAATTAAGTTATATTAGCCCTGCCAATTTTGTTTAAACTTTATCACTATATTTGGAATTATTGAATTATAAATCACCAAAAAAATGGAATTTCTAAATTCGTATGGTATTTATTTAGGATTTTCCTTAAGAAGTTATACAAGGACTAGCTAGATTGGTTTGAATAATAAACTATAAGGATATATAGACTAATTTCAAGACAAAAGACTACAGTGATTTAACTGTTTCAAGTCAAAGTTTTCAAAAACTAAAAGAATATATAGACTAACTAAATCAACAAATGAGAAAGTTTATTGACCAAAATTTAACGAAAGATGATGATCTCCTAAGTTTTCAAATTGTTTTTTGAGAAAATGACGATGAGGTTCTATATAAGGGATTTTACGATTAAATAGTTTCACGAAATCACGTATTTACTATCAAGTCCCGTAGAGTTGTTAACACCGCTTATGAGGTTGTTATTAACAACTCCATCTATGTACGTAAGGTTGTTAACAGGACTTGACGGTAAATACGCGATTTTATAGGACTGTTTAATCATAAAATCCTTTACACAGGACCTCATCATCATTTTTCCTTATTTTTTTACCTAAAATTTCATATAGGTGTTGGACTCGGTATCATCATAAACAAGCCCTAAACTTTGCTACCATGACATAACTTCCAATACTAAAAAAAAAAAAAAAAATCCTCACTAATGTATAATATACTACCTCCCTCCAATTTTAAATACAAGAGTTTATTTGTAGCAGAATGGAGGGAATATATATGTGCGCGTGATATTCTCAGGGATCGAACTTTCTTCGCGTATACATTTTCTGCACCAATAAACCACATCAGCAGTGTGGCGTGCAAGAAGAAGCTTCTTAATGGCCTCCTTGAGTCCTTGTTGACTTTGAATTCAGTGGCACCTTGGATGTCTATTCACTACTCTAATCTTTTCCTAACCACTTTCTGTATAAAAACTGATATTTTACCGCATCCCCACTCAGCTCTCTGAACTGCATGACATTGAATTTAATTAAGTGTACAAGTTATGGAAGCACGCCATGATCTCGTGAATTCCAATATTTAATTTACCTAAACTTTTTCATAATCCAAAAGAAGTATACAACTTTTTCTCATTTTTAATATGATTAAAAAAATTGAACTTTCTCAGTATATATCTTCAGATTTCAATGGTTTGGGGCATGAATGGATGATTCCAAAACATTCATGTATGTCACTACACTGCATTATTTATCAGCTCCAGCCTCCACTTGTCCCTTTCCATACCCTACATTTTTAATATTTACCAAGGTGACCAATGGTATTTATATATTCGTACCCTGAGCATAAAAAACGTACGTAGGATTATTATCATATACATGGGATTCATATATAAAAGCAGTTGAGAAGCTGTCAAACTTGCATAAGCAACTTAAATATGGGTTTGGAAAAAATACAATATCATCAAATTCATCAGCACACCCATTTCCTTTCCCGTGGATATGCTGAACACAAACAGAACTTCACCTGAACATCACTTTTGCTCGTAGTTTTCCAGCAAACGTTTGATCGATGGCCACTTAAGCTTTGTGCAGGTCTGATGATATTCTTCCTCGTTCCCTATGTGTATACTGGATTATCCCTATATAGCCACCAATTCTTAATATAAGACTCAACTTTAATGAAGAAATTAAACTATAAAGTGTGTCTTATGTTAAGAATCGGAGGAATATGATGTTTACTATTTATTTACGTCAACAAAAGCCCTGTTCATACTGAAATCCATCTAGTTGGGGGCTTGCTTCTGTCCAGATTTAATTTATTGTTAGCTTCAATTAAAACTGTCATGAATGGAAAAGCCCTGTTGATCTTTGTTTCTGTCCAGTTAATGGCTGCTTCTGCTTCTTCCTCTTCCCAAACACGTCAGGAAAAATATGATGTGTTTATGAGCTTCAGAGGTTCAGACACCAGACATGGGTTTCTCAGCCATCTGCATAGGGAATTGCGTCAAAATGATATTGATGTGTATGTGGATGATAGGCTGGAGAGAGGAGAAGAAATATCATCAGCACTCAAAGAAGCAATAGAAGCATCAACGATATCGTTGGTAACATTCTCAAAAGACTACGCTTCTTCAAAATGGTGTTTGGAAGAGCTTGTCAAAATCATAGAATGCAGGGAAAACAATCAACAGATTGTAATACCAGTACTTTACAATACAGATCCATCAAATGTTAGGCACCAAAGACACTCTTATGCAGAAGCATTTGCCAAACATGAAGAGAAGTTCAAGGATAATATGGAGAGGTTACAAATTTGGAAATTTGCTTTGACTAAAACTGCTAACCTATCTGGGTATCACTATTCATCAGATTTTCAGTAAGTTTATAGCTAGTTAATCAAATATATATGTGTTATTTCATAAAGTTTTTTTTTTCCATTTTTCCAGAAATTAATAAAGTTATCTAACTATATCTGCACAATTATTATTTCTATCATGCAAACTAATTAATTATTCTTTTCCCTTTTTTATGTGCTAGAAATGAATCTGAACTTATTGTTGGAATAGTCGACAATATCTTGATAAAATTGTCAGAGAAGTACACAAGGAAGTTTAGAGACTCTAAACTCCTTGTTGGGATTTATCAGAATTTTGCTAAGGTTGGATCATTAATGAAAATTGAGCGACAAGAAGTTCGATTTCTTGGCATTTGGGGAAAAGGAGGAATAGGTAAAACAACCCTTGCTCAAGAAATATTTGACCGTTTTTCTTCTCAATTTGAAAGCTCTTGCTTTTTAGAAAACATGAGAGCCAAATCCAAAAAGATGGATGGTTTCAAATATTTACGTCAAGAACTTCTTTCTAAGCTATTAAACCAAAGAAGTCTAAATGTAAATGCTGCAATTGGAAGGCTGCAGAGGAAGAAAGTATTGATTGTGCTTGATGATGTGGACAATCCAATGCATCTGAAAGATCTAGTTGTTGTAGAAGAAACTTGCTTGGGATGGGGTAGCAAAGTTATTATAACAAGTAGAGACAAGCATGTTCTTAAGACTTGGGGATCGATGAGGAGTATATACATGAAATGAAGGAGCTGAACTTTGAAGAATCGCTCAAACTTTTCAGCTTGAATGCCTTCAAACAAAATCATCCCCGAATAGGATATGAAGAGCTGTCAAAAAGGACGGTTGCATACGCTAAAGGCATTCCTTTAGCTTCAGAAGTTTTGGGTCGCCATTTTTCTTGTAGAAGCAATACATACTGGGAAAGTGAGCTTAGGAAACTCCGAAAGTATCCGAAAGAAGACATTCAAAAAATATTGAAGGTAAGTTATGGTGGATTAGATTATGTTGACAAGCAAATATTTTTAGACATTGCATTCTTCTTTGTGGGAGAACAAAAAGATAAAGTTACAAGCGTGTTAGAAGCTTGCGATTTTGAAGCAATAAGTGGAATTGAAAATCTTATCAATAAAGCTCTTATACAAATTTTAGATGAAAGGACTATAGAAATGCATGATTTGATACAAGAGATGGGCGAGCAAATAGTTCGTGAGGAATGTCCCCAATATCCTGAAAAGCGCAGCTGATTGAATGACTCCAAAGAAATTTTTGATCTATTAAAAAATAATGTGGTAAGAGAAAGATATTAACTTTTCATTTCATGTTTTCAACCCGTTCTTATAAGCTTTAATGACATTTGATTGTGTTGTCATGTCAGGGAACAAAGAAAATTCAAGGTATCACAGTGGATGTGGTTCAAATTAAAAAGGTGCAATTAAGGACTAACACCTTCACCAAAATGAGAAAGTTAAGAATCATCAAATTCTATTCCAGTTATGGATGGCACATGGAATCTCATATAAAGCTTCCTCATGATTTGAAGTCTTTTCCTACTAACTTAATGTACTTTCATTGGGATTTATATCCTTCGAAGTCTCTACCATTAGGGTTTTGTCCAGAGAACCTTGTTGAGCTTCGCATGGAATACAGCAACGTGAGAAAGCTTTGGGATGGAGTACAGGTACTTTATACATTTCCTTAAATGTATTTTATTTATTTTCAATATGATTCATTTATGATTGACTTTAATGTAATGTTTATCAATTGATTCTCATAGGATCTTCCAAATCTAGTGATGATAAATCTGAGCGGATCTCAACAGTTGATAGAGTTGCCTGATCTCTCTATGACACGGAAACTTGAGAAAGTATACCTAGATTTTTGCGAAAATTTGCGTAGCGTCCATCCATCTATTTTATCTCATACGCTTGTTGATTTGGATGTATCATATTGCTTAAAGTTAGAGACTCTTGAAAGCGAGGCACACTTAAAATCTCTCTCTGACCTTAGAGTTGATAACTGTGGTAGCCTCAAGAGATTCTGTCTGTCCTTAGAAAAAGTGGAGAGGTTAGATTTATTGAGCACCAAAATTGAAATCTTGCATTTGCCAATAATTGGACAGTTGACGGAGGTTAAAGAGCTTTGTCTCACTGGTTCAAGACTGAGCAGCCTACCACTGAACGAGTTCCGTTGCTTCACAAATCTTGAGAGGTTCGACTTGACGATTTCCACCAAGTGATCCAAAAAACAGAGCTAGAGATCCTATTTGCCACATGGCATTGTTTAAGATGTTTATCCTTAAACAACTGTATCCAATTGTCAGAAATCCCCGACAATATCAGTAACTTAACAGAATTAGAATCATTGTCATTGACAGGATCTAGTGTAGAGATACTGCCAGCTTGCATGCAGAATCTTTCAAACCTACGAGAGATCTTCATGCCTAATTGTCGGATGCTTAGGTCTATACTTGGACTCCCTCCCACCCTGGACAACTTATCAGCTTCAGGGTCACTAGTAGAAAAAAGGTTTTTTAAACCACATAAAAAAGACCTTTTAAACCGCATATAGGTGCGGTTTAGATAAGACCGGTTTAAAAAGTATGTACTTTTTAGACCGCATGTGTATGCGGTCTAAAAGAAGATGTCTAAAAAAATCTTCTTTTAGACCGCACGTGGATCAGTGCGGTCTAAAAATTTAACATTTTAGACCACATGGATATCCGTGCGGTCTAAAAACTAACTTTTAAGACCGCACGGATATCTGTGAGGTCTAAAAAAGCATGCTTTTAGACCGCACGAATCCACATGCGGTCTAAAAACTTTACTTTTTAGACCGCACGGATCCACGTGCGGTCTAAAAAGTCATATATTTTAAAAAATAAATATTGGCATTTTTTGGATTTTGAGATTCCAAAATCCAAAAAATGCCTACAAATTTTTATTATTAAATAAATTTTAATAAATATTATAATATATTAAATATTAGAATAAATCAATCTCATGACAACAAATAAATCTTTCATTGATGATTTATTGGGCTAAACCATACAAGCATATAACAAAATAATGCAAGCTATGAATTATACATGACAATCCTTAAAAAAGTTTTACATAGTGATATTTCTTTTTTCATTTTCTTGATTGCAGCCCAAAAAATGCCAACAGTCTTGTCTTCTTGCTCATAAAGATCCAACATGCTCAATAATTTCACAAATCAATATCACATATAAGGAATAAGTGACATATATGTGAATAAGCAACTATCTATATGCGCCAATTAGAAATTTTAATTATATAAATTCCATTGTTGCCTCAGGGTTTTATCAAAAGGCGTTTAAAGCAGTGGCCACCACCTCATGAAAGTTTGAAAAACAAAATGCAACACCACTTAAGTACCTGTGTCCTTAATTGTGACAATCATTTGAAATAACACAAGCAATAACAAAGGGAAAAGAAAATGCGCAACTACTATACGAACTTTGCATTTGTATTAAAGGCCCTAAGCAAAAACCATATGCACCTGAAGGGCTCTCCAATGAGAATAAGCTTGAAATAAATTCCAGAAGAAAGGGACATTAGACAAAGGTAGGACTTGCAGAATATATGATTTAGAAAATGGTAAAACATTGGAGCTGAAGAATGAATAAATTTTAGAAGAGCAACAAACCACTTGAAGAGTAGTAATATTATTGATAGTAAAAACTACAAACCAAATACGTACAGCAAAGGAAGACGTCAGTAATAACATATAAGTATTTGTTGTGGATGTTTGTTCCTCTGTAAACATAAAACAACCCATCAATATGATGATCTCACTCAGATTTAAAATTTAATAAAAAAGCCAGAATAACATAATCCAACCAAAAAAAAAAGTTAGAAGAACATATTTCAAAAATTTATAAATCAAACATTTTCCAGGAGAATTAAAATCCACATCCAACAAAAAACCATTCCTACAACCAAGAGTTTTGTCAGATCAGAGACTCTAATCAACAAATAGCCTCATCACCAATTTAACACACAAATAAGAATCTGTAAAACAATCAAAAAACAGAAAACAAAATCTAACTGATAGCTGATTCACAATTGGTTGAAAATCCAGGCTCGAAATATTGTATGCAACTCAAGAAGTAACAAAATCAATTGTCCACGGAGAAAGGAAAGGAAATGAAAAAGGATGAAGAGTAAAGAAACGTCCTTGCTCATATAGTTTAATGACTGGAGAGCTGCTAAAGTAGTAGGAGTTTCTGGTGTTTTCCTACCTGGGCTTTACTCCAAGGGTCCATTGATATGTGGATTTCATATTGAGCTAGATCTGACTAATGAATTAAAAGATTAAGTTGACACAAAAAATAAAAGAGACAGCTGTCGGGGTAAGAAATCAAATCTCACAGATTCCATACGTGACAAACCCCACAGCAAAGTGAATATCAACCACCCAAGCATGAGCTCGAGAATGAGGAACGCACTACTAATTTTGATCACTGAATAGTACAATCAGAACATACATTGAAAGAAGTAAAAAGGCAAGGCAAATAGTGAACATGGACAAATCTGGTAACTAAAGAACTTGAAGATCCGAAATGTGTGTGTGTGAGAGAGAGAGAGGAGAGAGCCGCGATTCAGAGATCGGAACTTACTTGTGGGTCTGGGATTGCCAAGAGAAGAAGATAGAAGATGGGGATGAGCAGGAACTTACTTGTAGAGATTGTTTGCAAATCCACGTCTGCTAAGAACACAGAACCACGGTGCCACTGTTTCGCTACATACCCACAACCACGGTGAAGCCCAACTGAACCTGTCATATTTTGGGGTTTCCTAAGCAAAGATCTGGGTTGTGTGACAAAGATCTGAGGTTTGTTTAGCACTACGGCGACTGTGACGAGAGGGGGAAGGAACGCACGAGAGAGAGAGAGGGTGAAGGGTCGACCAAGGACTCTTGCTGAAGACGGCAACTGGGTGAGAAGAAACAAATAGTGAAGAGCCGAGAAGGATAGGCAGAAACAATATTCGCGAACCAAAGGATTTTGAAGCAGGGTTTTTGTTCTCTTTTACACCGCACAGATTCAAAAAGGTTTAAAAAGAAACTTTTCTAAACCGCACTATTAATGTGCGGTTTAAAAGAGAGCATTTTAGACCGCATCTCATTAGGTGCGGTCTAAAAACGCACTCTTTTAGACCGCACGATAGAGATGCGGTTTAAAAAGATATCTTTTTAAACCGCACCTATAAGGTGCGGTTTAAATGTCTTAACATTTGTATTCTTATTTACAAAAATGTCACCGGTCATATTTTTTAAACCTTTTCTTTTTAATGCGGTCTAGAAATGACGGTCTAAATTAGCATTTTTCTACTAGTGGGTGTACATCACTGGAGACTATATTCTTCTCATCAGGATTTCCACACCAAATATTGGATAATGGATGCTGGTTAGATTTCAAAAACTGTGCAAAGTTGGATGAGCCTTCACTTGTGTTTATTGAGAAATTGATTCAGAGCTCAATTATCTTAGCTGCTAAAAGAGGTGATTCTTACAATGCTTGTTACTCAGGAATCAGAGTTCAAAGTTGGATGGCGCATAAACGGACATCAAATTCTGTTGAATTCACATGTAATGATGAACAATCACTCATCTGCATGGTGTTTGGCTGTGTTCTTCCTTCTACCTCAGGGGGCCTGACCATCTGCTGTAATTACTCTGATGCTAACAGCCTCAGGTTCGAGTCTCATTATCTTACTCCTTGTATTTATACGGGAGCCTACAATTCGGATCATGTTTTTATATGGCATCATAAATTTAGACAAAGCGATCGTGCCCGAGCAAGTTATCATGGGAGGGCTATTGCATGTAAATTCTCTGCTACACGTTGGGATGATGATATTGAGCTTATTGATTCTGATATCTCCATCAAAGCATGTGGAGTGTGGCCTGTATATGCATCAGAGAGCAAGTTCGTGTTGGATAGGAAAAGAAAGAGGGATGCTCATGTTGATGACATGATGAGGAAACAAAAGCACCCTGAACTTAAACTCTGACTTTAGCAAAAGCATTTACCATCAATGTCAGAGATGAAGATGATTCAGCAGTTATTATAGGCCTTGTCCTTCACTGCTATTCAAATTTTAAGTTCAAATTAGGTAAATGCTGCAATTTGTTTTCCCTCCATATTTCATTTCTTTGGCTTCAGCATCCCCTAATTCGTTGTATTTTTAATCAATGAAAATCGTGAATATATATGTATATATGGGAGCAAGGACATTGTTTAAAGCTTGTTAATTGCATCATATAGTTCTTCCTGGTTCTTATTGCACTTCTAGCTTCTGCTCACTATCAACTGTAAGTGTGTAGTTGAAGCTTATTTCATGGTTTTTACTGCAGAAAATTGGTAGGGCCTCCTGAGTGCAATCAGCAGTAGGGTCTACGTTTGCACGTTGCAGACAATGATTGGTTTAGTGTCAACGAACTAAATACTGTGGAAAGTTCTAGTCTACTTCTGTCAAAAACTTAAATTGGAAAACTTTTTCTGTGTGGTCTTTTTTGAAGTTGAATTTTTGGGCACATGATGATGAGGTTTTCTGGAAATTTTTACTGTATAGTCTTTCAAGTTACAAGTATTAGTGTGTGCTTAATTTGTCCATATTTTGTCTTCGTGTATTATTTTTACATTGCTCTGCTTATTCTGCAAAAGTTCAAATTCTGTCAACTTGCTCTGCTTGCTTCATGCTCCAAGCACTCAACTTTGTGATATTCACATGCACTGATCCATTATTATTGAAAGCATAGCGATTTGCTTTATCAGTATATATTAACCAACATATAAATAATAAACAGTATATATGTGTAACTCACCTTAAACTATATGCAAAAACAAGAGTTCATAATCTAGTTTTATATAAAAGGATATTGTACAGTTAAACATTGATAAGCTTCTCATTGACAGACAGCTTCCCTTAAGATGGGTGGGACGGTGGGTCCACATCCAGAATAGGTGCCATAAGAGATGAGATTATTTTTATTCAAGGCAGACCTGCAAAAGTATATTGCATTTTCATGTCAAACTTCCAAAAGTTAGGTGGTGATGAGATCAAAAGGTTGAACACCATATATGAAAGTTAGGTGACGATGAGAACAATATTGTGTAGTGAGACCCATTCTTTTTTTTGTCCCCAAGTGAATGGCTCACACTAGTTTTATGAAAGGACCAAAATACACCTAACTCGAAAAAAGTTAATGTACAAAAATAACTGTAAACTTTTGCATAGAGTGTGTTAAACACCATATAATTTTTGAAGGTATAAAATTGCATGAGCCAAAGATATCTAAGAATGTTGCACCTCTCATGTTGTTTTCTTTAAAGGATCTGAGTTAGGGACATTAATGATCCCTTTTGTAGTAGTGCACCCTATACTCCTAAGTGCAAGCATCAAAAATACTTTAAAGTGCTACATGCATCTAGAAAAATACTTTATAGTATTGAATACACTATCATCTGTATCTTTAAATATCTTTGGTAATAAATTTTACAAATGGATAATTTTTTAACAATTTGAGTCAAGTCTAGAAGAGCCACAAGGACAGCAAAATTCTCCCAGGTACATATGTATATGTATATATATCTGCATATTAAGGGCATAAATCCAAACCTTTAATTAAGTTAGCACAACCCTTGATTGATGAGCCGAATTACACGGTTTTTTGTCAACAAGATAAAACTTGTGCCTATAAATCAATGAATAAAAAATTTATTTTTATTTTCTTTTGGGAGACAACTTGCCAATTTCGTGAACACTATTATTTCTTTAGAAATATCTAAAGCAAAGCTATTGTTTTCACTTCTCAGCCTCTAGTGAGAGAATGATTTGGTTTTCACATGCATGGATCTTTGTTCCACTCCTGGAAGCATGGAACTAAAAAGAAGACTTTTTATCACTTCTTTCATCTAGCCAGGAATTATGATTAAATTGTGAAGCATGATGTTTACTTCATAAGGAACTAATTAAGTACGGGGCTTGACCGAATATTGATATGACGTCTGGATTTCATGGTTCTCACTTCTCATTAAAGAGTATTCATGTGTTGTTATTGGTATTTGACCTTTTTTTTTCACATGGATAATGCATTCAACCTTGCATCCTATTTCATGTGGATGGTCTTTTTTTTCTTTTTAAAAATGAGTGTTTAATTTATTCTAATTGCAATATATATATATATATATATTAGACAAGTTCAATCTACCCTTTAATTTATCTTTTTAAGAAGGTTGATTCAATTAAAAAAATTATATTATTATTCCTCCAGGTCCAGATGTAGAGATGTATTCTTCCCAAGGTGAACATATGATATTTTTATCAGTTTTAAAGGTTTAGATGTTAGCTAGAGATAAATTTCTTAGACCATTTGACAAAGTAGTTATGGCAAGAGAGAATAGATATGTATGTCGATGAGAGGTTAGAGAGAGGAGGAAAAAAATATCATATGGGCTTTTAGAAGCAATTGAAAGATCAACAGTTGTATTGATGATATTCTCAAAAGATTACTCTTCTTCATTGTGGTACGTAAAAGAGAGTGAAAATAATGAAATGCACGCGAGTTAATAGTCTTATTGTGATTCCGGTTTCCTGTAATGTTGACCCATCACATGTTAATAAAAATGGAAATCATATTATAAATATTTACCAAAAACCTTTTAATTATTTTTATACTAATTTCTTAGTTTCTGTATGTTTAAATTATTTAAGTACTGTTATGCAAGGTCAAATGATTTTTTAACACTGTTTTAAAATAAAAATAAAATATTATCGATATATATGATTTATTTTATAATTGGCATTCTTTTTTATCATCTTAAACAAAAAATTTTTTTGTTAACAAATATTTGTACGCTAACTCCTTTATTAAATAAATTAAAATTGAAGCATTAAATTAATAATTTTATATTAATATTATTCATATTTTTATTTATTAAAAAATAATATTATAAATGTTATTTTAATATATATTATTAAAAAAATATATAGATTTAATATAAAAATATAAGTAATATTTAATTATAGAAATAAAATTTTATAATATTTAACGTAGGTGTGTAATTAGATAGTATATGTTTGCGCGTTTTTGTATTATTCTGTATTATATATAATTTTGCAATAATTATTCGTTGGTTCTTTTCAACCCAATGGTAAGAAGTATGGACACACAACAAAAATGTCTCAAGTTATAACTATAGAGGAGCCAAATTGATTTGATAATTTGGTAGGTGACATGTGGTGCATGTGAGGTAGAATATATGTGGTGATATGTGGTATGCAGAGATCGGTGGTATCCGAAATGCTTTGTCTATATAAAGTCATCTAAACAATTCAAAAATAATCTGCTGTACGGCTCAGTTTTGCTGGAATTTGTGAAGAAATAATCGAGAAATTAAATTAATTGCACCATAATTTTTGAAGAATGGATGAACATAAAAGAATTCTTAAAAAGAGCATCCGAAGATTTGATGTGTTTAGGGATATAAAAAGTCACATTAGAAAATCAAAATTATCATCCAGTCGATCGTAAACCAAGTTTATCGTTCATTTGTCAATGTGATTGTGAAATTTAATTAATAAACTATCCAATTTTTAAAACGTTTTTTTTTAAAGTGGGTGTGAAAAAGGGAAATTGATTTAATTTAAAATTCAGATATAATTATATTATGAAGCCAATTCGTGGTCAAGACAATAATGAACCCACTAAAACTAACTATATTGCCCAAAGAATACAATGATTTTTGGAAAACACTGTGCATGTGCTCAAATGTTGAAAAAGAATATCATAAATTATTAAACTATTTAATATTAATTTGTTTTTAAAGTGAATGTGAAACAGGGAAAGCATCTTGAGGCATTCAAATTGTCAAAAGAAGCAAAATAAAAAAGAAAAAACAAGAAGAAGAAGTAGAACATGCTCTCGTGATTACCATCACAAGTTATTTTTAATTAATATTATCAACTTTTTAAAGTTAACAAAGGTAATTATTGTAATGAGCATTCTTCCTCTTCTTTGAATTCTACCCCTAACCTAACCTTCCCTTACGCCAAAAGTTATTTTAAATTAATATCATTAACCTTTCAAAGCTAAAGGTACCCATGAATGAGAGCATCTTGTTCTTCCTACCTCAGTCATCCTTATGAAAGCTTTATTGGCATGAAAACTCCTATATAAGTGAGAGGTCGTGTGTTTGATGGTATTTGTAATCTCAAACTGTTAATATTTATCTCCCTTTAATTAAAAAAATTATATCATATTTGGTGTCAACATATATAAAATAATTTAGGAAAAATCAAACTAAGATCCTAATTAAAAAAAACAATATCTGAAAAGTCAAATATCTTGTCAATGACAAGCCCATATGACTTTTCATATATTATTTTTCTTAAATGTATATATGATTTTCTCAAGAATTTAGGAGGAACGATTTAAATATATATAGATAGATAAGGTGATTTTACTTGTAATACAGGACAAAAAGTTGTATTAATTCTTTTTAATAATACAGGATGGAGGTGGTAGTAATAACTATTTTGCATAAATTAAAGAAATTTGTTAAAATTGATGAGAATTTTTCATCTTACCAAATCTCAACTCTATCCTAACTATATATATATATATATATCCTTATTTGCTCCCTCTTTGCTTTCTTAATCAAAGAGACAACAAGAGTATCCTTAGATACATGAACATGTTTTTATTGCTACTTGCAATTTTTTGTATCAAATCACGGAGTAATCACATTGAGCCTCAACTAATTTGGGAATAGCCACAAGGATAGAATACAAACCCTCCCACAAGTATTTAACACAACTACATATTCGAGGCATAAATACTATACATCTGATCAAGTTAGGAGTAGCTGAATTAAGCCGTCACAAAATCGAGATCCGAACCAAACGATTTATTTTATTTTCATGTGAAAGTTTCCTCAGTAATGTCGCAGCAAGTCAACATAGACCAACGATTTATTTGATTTTTAATTTCTTTTTCCAGCCCATATATATTTATATATAAATTGAGATCCGAGCCAAACGATTTATTTTATTTTGTTGTGAAAGTTTCCTCACTAACGCCACAGCAAGCCAACATAAACAAACGATTTATTTGATTTTAATTTTTTTGTTGGAGCTCTTGCTTGCGCCCACACACACACACACAGAGGACGGATGGAGGAGACGCGCAGAAGCCAACTTGCCATTTTAAATTATTAAACCAACGACTCCCCATATGTTTATTACAAGGAAGTTTCCCAGAAACCTTCTTCTTCACTTATAAATTGAATTGCTGTTGTTTACGGACACAGACTTCATCACCATTATTGCTGTTAGTTTGGAAGAGAGAAGGTCTAATCTATCTATCCGTCTAGGTAAGATGATCTTCTTCCTCATTCCTTATGTAATTACAATGATATATGTACGTAGTGGTCTCTCTCTTTCTAAACTTGTATGAACATTGAAAGTTCCTATTTTTATGCAACCCAAGCACTTGGATTTTGGAAATAGAAATAAATTAAGGATCAAACTTCAATGCCCTGTTTGTACCTTGGAACTAGGGAGATGGAAATGGAATTGAGGTGAAAGTGAGATTTTGGTTTGTTTGGTGGGATGGAAATGAGTTATATGAAATTATCAATTCCAACAAATGTGGGAATTGCTGGTTTCTTGTTTTGTCCCGTCTCATTCCTTCAGCCATCAACCTCCACTGTCATCAGCCTCCATCACCCCAACCTTTGTCGCTGTCAGCCTCAGTCGCCCTTATCTTCCATCGTCGTCCAGCTCCATCACCCCAGTCATCTTCTTCAACCTACACTTCTACGACTCAGTCGCCATCGATTTCAACCCCAACCACGACCATCGGTACCGCCAACGTTTGTCACCATCAGTCGCCATCGAGCCCATCCCATCTTCTTCAACGATGACAATAAGGAACACGGCTTCAATCCTCTCCTTTAAACTCATCAGATCTGCAAATCTTCACCACGATGACCCCCACACCTTCTTCAGTTTTCTTTTCTCTTCTCTGATTTTGGTTTGCGTCTCCGGTGAAGGTGGCTCTTGGCCGATTTCGATGACCGCCATTGATAGCGGTGGAGCTTTTGTGAGTTGGGGAATGGGGAGTGTCTGAACAATGGTTCTTGGCCGATTTCGATGGTTCTCGGCGGAGCTTTTGTGGGTGAACCAGATTGTGATTGTTCCTTTTGCTCGTTGATTTGTTCAATTTTTGTCGATAGTTTGTATTATTGGTACAAAAATGGAGAATAGTTGATTCAATCATGGTTGAATGTTGTTTTCACGGTAGTGGGTAGTTGCTTGCGGTGGGGGGCATTGATTTTGAGGTGCTATGATCTTGGGCAGTTGCTGACGGGATAATGGGCATTTCATATTATAAATAAATATGTTAGATAAAAATTATATCTCATTTTCTTTCATTTTTTTTTACCAACATATATATCAGTTTTATGTGTATATCAAATAAACTTTTAATCCTACTTTCAATTCCACTTTTACTTTTATTTTCAGTTCCATGAAAACTCTTTCATATACCACAGGGCACAGGGCTCGCCACATCATGGAAGCCAGGCTAGCAAGTTAAAGTGGTTGATTTGAAAATCTAGAAAGTGATCGAACTAGTAAATCCACATGTGAAATTTGAGTAACTGGTACACAAATTACGTAGATTTATTATAAAATTAAGATGTTTGATTATATAAAGTTTTAATAAAGAGTAATTTAAAATAATTTGCATGTGTAAAAAATACACTCATCAACTCAAGGATATTAGCAATTTACAGTAATTTAGCAATTTGTGAGACTTATTTGAAAATGAGTCTCTCCTACTCGTAAGTTTTCCTATTTTATTTTACTCTAAGGCTCTAAATATCAAACCAGCCTTGATTATATCCAAGCTATGCTAGATATGAATTGAGTTCACATGGGATTAAACATCTAATATCTGAACAGTTATATGTTTATCATAGTGTTATTATTGGAAACTTGTGTTGGGAGGCAGATATCTTAATTTATTATGAATAATTAACAACATATGGTGTTTGTTTATGTCTAGTAATGGCTGCTTTGGCTACTTCATCCGGAGTTCTTCAAAAAAAATACGATGTTTTTATTAGTTTTAGAGGTTCAGACATTAGACGTGGATTTCTAAGCCATCTGACTGAGCAATTACGGCAAGAAGGGATATATGTGTATGTCGATAATATGCT